>LPNX010480510.1:209342-244293 GCA_001517045.1 Pseudotsuga menziesii
CGCGATGTTTATCAACCTCTAGAGCCACCAAGGCATCTCGACGCTACTCATCAAGTTGCTCGAGGTGGACCAAACGCTCCTCCAAAGGTGAAGTGTCTAGTAAGAGTTCCACAGCTAGCTTCAACGAAGGAATCTCGCATTCAACCGGAAATATCGACTCCACTCCATGCACAAGATGATATGGAGAAAAAATAGTGGCATTCTTAACCACGGTTCGATATGCCCACAAAGCAAGGTATAACATAATATGCCAATTCGTCTTGCTCTGTTTGATGGTTCGTTGGAGAATGGACTTAAGTGATTTATTCACTGCTTCAACCTGTCCATTCGCTTGGGGGTAGTAAGAAGAGGAGTGATCTTTCTTATACCCTAACTTGGATGCCAACTCTTCCATCATACAGTTCTGAAAGTGCGAGCCATGGTCAGTGACAAGCTCTTTCGGAATCCCGAACCGAGTAATGATTTGGTTGAATACGAAGTGAGCGGATGTCTCACCATCGTATTTTACTGTAGGCATTGCCTCAGCCCATTTCATGAAATAATCCATAGCCACTATAATATGATGGTGCCCCCCAGCCGAATCTGGGTTGCAATCCATAAAATCAAGCCCCCACTTGGTGAAGGGACCGACGGTGATAATGGGATGTAACGGGGCAGGCTTCGAGCGCATATTCCGTGTGAACACTTGGCAAGGGTGGCACCTCTTGACCGCATCAACACAATCTTTAAATATTGACGGCCAGAAATAACTTGCTCTCAAAATATTTTGAGCTGTAGAAAGCCCAGATAAATGACCGCCACACGCCCCTCCATGGCAATCATTCAGCAAAACCTCATCCTCCTCATGAGTTAAACAACATCGTAAAATGGAATCTACCCCACGACGGTACAAAGTATTATCCACTATAAGGTAGTTCTTAGAGACGTGATGTAATCGTCATCGTTCATCTCACGAGAGGTGAGTAGGGGTCCTCTTTGTTTGCATATATACTATGATATCTCCATACCATGGGTCAGATGTTGAGATTAAGAATATGTGTTCATCAACAAACGTATCTTCACAAACCAACTCCTCAGCCTCGCTCGGGAAATCCGATATAAGCTCTACAAAAATTAACGACTTCTTCGACTTTGCTGAAACAAATTCGAGATCGAATTCTTGCAGAATGACAATCCATTTATTATACTTTCCCCCAATCATCCTTCATGTGAGGATGAACTGAAATGGATTGACATGGGCCACAACCAAGGTCTGGCGAAGGAGAATATAATGTCTCAAACGCTGAACCGCATGTACGGTCGTTAAAGCAAGCTTCTCGACATGAGAATAACGAATCTCTGCATCAATAAGGTTTCGGCTCAGATAATATATGACATGCTGTTGGAGCTCCTCATCCTCCTGAACCAACACCATACCAATCATCTCTAAATACGCGGCCACATATAATAGGAAATCACAGCTGTAATCCAGAGGACTAATCACTGGGGCCGATGCTAGGGCTCGCTTAAGTGCATCGAAGGACTCCTGGGCTTGCTCATCCCATTCAAAGGGAGTATCCTTCTTCAAGAGATGCATGAAGCCTCTAGTCAAATGGCTGAAGTTGAAAACAAATATTCGTAAGAAGTTTGCCATACCTTGCAAACACTGAAGATGACGAATGTTCTTCGGGGGAGACAACTGAAGTATTGCCTCAACCTTTAAGGGATCGACTCTTATGCCCTCCTTCGAAACGATGGATCCTAGTAAACAACCTGACTTCACACAAAAGATGCACTTATGAGGATTTGATTGAACCAAATAGTGCTGGCATCTTTCGAAGACCAATCTCAAGTGATAGGGATGACGCATTCTCATACGAGAATGAGCAACGAGGTCATCCAAAAATACTTCATTAATAGACTTGAGATCGTGGAAAACAAGGTCATCGCCCGCTGAAATGTAGCTCTAGCATTTTTAAGGCCAAAAGGCATTTTCCAATATTCAAACGTTCCCCAAGGACAAATAAATGCAGTCTTGTGTTGGTCCTCAGGTTTAATTTGGATCTGATTATACCAGGAAAAGCCGACCATGAAGGAGAACACCTCGCTACCCACACACTCATCCAAAATATGATCTATAAATGGTGTGGGGAAGTTATCCTTAGGATAGGCATGATTCAAATCATGGAAATCAGTGCATATTCATATCACTCCCTGCTTCTTATCCACCAGAATGGGGTTTGAAACCCACTCCGTCAAGGGAACGGAATAGATGAAACTGGCTTTCAACAGCTTCTCTATCTCTACCTTAATGGCGGGTGCTTTCCTAGGATTCATGGTGCGTAAACTTTGTCGAACAGGCTTAGCATTGGGGTAAGTCTTAATCTCATGTTCAACAATCCGAGGGTCAATACCTGGCATCTCATCATAAGACCAAGAAAAAACATCACGAAATTCCTTGAATAGCTCGATATATTTGAGAACCTCAACATGGGAACATTCCGCCCCAATATAGACATTCTCAATGGTGCCAGGATTTTGAGAGATGTTGATAGAAATCATGGAAGATATGTTCACCATGTTTCCATTAGCTATCTAACCAGGAAAGCTTAATGGAACCATGGGACTACCAACTCTTTGACTAAGAATCTCCCTATAATCCTCATGCTCCAAATGGTCAAGCGGTGGAAGAAAATGAAATCTATGATGAAGTTCCTCCCATGGTGGCTCAATGCCCGACAGAGCCTCGATGATCGCTTCATCTGAAGGGAAAACTGTATCAAGGTAGTCGTGGGCATGAGAAGACTGTACTTCCCATGCCGGCAGCACATAGGGGTCTTCCTCTTCCATCCACAAAGAGAAAGAACAAGGCTCTGCAACATTCATAAGATTGGCTTGATAAGCTATCATGGCTGCAGGAAGTGGCATGTTGGTCTCGACAGGCTCACTCAAAATACTCAGTGTAGGAAGAATCCAAGGATCTTCCATATGAGACATGCGAAAAGACACTGAGGTTGTAGAATTCGAATCCTTATCGAAACAAGATCCTATCATGAGGACCGGTGCAGGACAAATAAAGCTTCCCATGAGGGATGGATACATGCCTACACCCACACTCCCAGTTGCCAGCTGAGAGTGCTCAACGATCGGGACCGAAGCTCCCCAAGATGCAGTAATAGAGGAATTCTTGAATGTCATTTGATCAATCGTTACAATCTTCCCATTATGTGGAAAGCATACAATGCAGAACAAGGAAGAAGCAACGGCTTGCATACTATACATCCAGTTCCTACCCAGCAAGAGATTGTAGTCAAGGGGCACATCAACCACCTCAACATTTATCGCAACGGTCTTCCCCCCCAAATGGACTTTAAGGGACGGAAGGATACCGTGTGGCCTAAAATATCTCCCATCAAAAGCAGTTAACATAGTCACTGATTTCGATAACTCAGGAGAACCAAGACCCTTCCAACAGGACAAAGACATCACAGATGCAGCAGCGCCCTCGTCAATCACAGTGCGCTTGACGATCATATTAAGACATTATACATGTACCAAAAGCGACACATAGTAGGGCAAGCGAGGCTGATGTCCTGCGGTATGAAATTTGATCACTGAGGAAGAATCATCACCGTTCACACCAAGAGCAGAAAGCAAAGCCTTCCTTTGCGAAGGACAACTCTGACGCACTTCCAATGCAGACATCGCACAAGGAGTATGGCCCAAATCCTTGACAACTGAATAATTCTCGGTGGCTCAAGCATTTGGATTATGCCTCGAGCACTTAAGTAGCCCCTTAAGAATGCGAGGTGCAGCCTCAGATTTATCCGCAGGTTTCTCAATGCGCAAAGGGGTTCCTGGTGGATCAAGTTCTTTGCCTGGGCTGGGTTGTGACGATCCATAATCTTTCACCCAAGTCACAAACTTGGCAGCACGGACCATGTTAATGCACCCATGAGCACTAGTCTCTGGTGGATCATTCTCACTATATTTCTCCTGGGACTTCGAGTTCATATTCTGGTTATGCGGTAAAGGGTTCGTTAGCACAGCTGGGTCTTGTGCTAAGAGTCTCGAAGCTTCATCAATTCGAGGGCACAAGTAAGTGAGGTGATCATCCTTACATAGCTTGCAAGGGAACTTAACCTTACGTTTCACTTGCTTGTCCCCGCCAACATTCTAATTGTTCTTGTCATTATTGGTAGCATTCTCATTCCTATTCCCACCCTTTCGATTATTATTCTTACCCTTTCTTCTATTCCATCCAGGCTGCTGGTTACCCTTCTGGTCCGACGATTGCACAGAAAGTACATTCGCCATTTGGGTGGGTTGAGACGAAGCCGTAGCTTGTCCCGAAACAGACTGGTTGAGCGACAATTGACTAATTTGTTTTGCAACCGAATCCGCAAGTTTCACACTTGCACAACCCACAATGCCATCGGCATGTGGTCCAGGTTTGACCTTGGGATCGAAACTGGAACGAGGAGCATTCGAAATAATCTCATACAACAAACCATATTGAGCATAAATCAAGTCCAGTTCCTGCTCCCTAAAGATTGCTTGTTCCTCATTCTGCACTCCGGATGTGGAAACATCCTTCGCGATATATGGCAATAAAGACTTGAGGAACCACTCGAGAAGGAACTCTGGCAGTATAAAAGCTTTAATTAATCTCTTCCGTCTACGCCACTCCTAAATATGATCAAAAATATGGGTGGCTTTATCTTACTGAAATGTCAACAAGAGTTCAGTACCAACATCATAGCGCACTAGTAGCTAGAAGTGATTAATAAAAGTCATCGCAAGATCGTCGAACAAGGTAAAAGCTCCCTTTGGTAACTCTATATACCATTTCGCAACAGGCCCCGTGAGGGTGCGTTGAAATAGTCGCAAGCGGACTCAGTCCTGATGTAACGAATTTGAAGAGCACCAAAGGTGAAATGTGGTAACGTTTTCGCTCGGATCCTCTCCTGGTTTTCCTTCAAACTTAGGTATGTCCGAAGGAAGCTTGGTAGGGACAGTCGGCCAAGCCGGGTCATGAGCCATGGGATCGTTCGTAAGTCTCGATAAGTCAGGAAGGTTAAGTGTCATGAGGAAAGGGAGCCTAGGATGATGAGGTCAATGGATTGCACCCTGGTTCACATAGGTTTGAACACCACCATGGCCTTGGCCATAGTGTCCTCCTCCTGTCTGACCCGTATAGGGTGACGTGGAAGTACCATAGTAAGGTGGACCTTGACTAGTAGGGGCTATAAAGCCATAATTAGGAGAGTAAGCAGGTTGTTGATACCCGCCTCCGTAAGGTGAAGAAACCTCTCCATATTGCGTCCCGTAATAAGGTCCACACGTCATCGCATGCGATGTCCCATGGGACACTCCGTAGGTAGGAATATAAGCTCCGGAAGGGGGAACATACAGACCAGAAGTAGGTATATACACCCCAGACATAACAAGCTAACCGCTATAAGCGTGAATATAGCCTCCCGAAGCAGCGGGTGGTATATGAACTTGAGACACAATCGGCCTAGTAACTGTAGTATGGACCTGACTTGTAGCCATATATTGGCTCGAAGGACCACATGGATAAGGTGGAGGATGTACATTTGAAGAACTTGGAACCAAGTATGAAGGAATCTGAGTAATAAGATATGTACTACCTCCTATCATCACCCGTCTCGAACCTGGTATCCTAATCGGATCGCTAACCTTAGACCTAGGAGGGAGATGAGATGTAGCTTCCACCACTGGGACGGAAGGTGTAATGTGACTAGTACTCCAAATCCTCTCCGCAAGGGAAGGAATGGGATTTCCCCTAGGCATAGTGCTAGGCTCTAAGTCGGATTCAACATGAAATTTCAAATCGTGCATAGGAAAACCAGTCGTAGCATAACTACCGTAGCTAGTGCTGGCAGGTTCAAAGTGAGTCTCGGCATATTCCGGCATTCCATACCAGTAATGTGTTAATGGGGAATCATACCTAGGGTGAGTAGGTCTATCGTGTAAAGATCCTATCTGGGAAATCACAGGACCGAACTCAGCTAGGTCAGGTGAAGGATCGTATGTAGGAGTAAATTCCCCATCGTCAACACAAAGGAGAGGAGGTGGCTCAGGAATAGTCTCTGAATGATCCTCCATGGTGTGTGAATCAGTGTGTGATATAGTCCGCCTGGACTGTCTAGGTATCTCTCCCAAAGGAGGAGGAGAAGTAGAAGGTGAAAGTCCTGCTAACCGATGAGAACAGCGCGGAACCGCACTTGAATCCACAATGACTCAAAACAAAAATAGCAGAGACTCTCTATTTACGTAAACCCTAGGCCAACTAGCGTGCACAGAGCAATCACTAATAAAATATAAAGCCAAATGCAAGAAAACAAGGGCTAGATAAGTGAGCTCTCAAATGAAGCAGGTATGTCTCACCTAGGAGAGGCCTGAGACTCCCATACACAACAAGCGGAGGTACGTAACCAATTATTGTGGCCCTCAGCTTCAATGCATAAAGCGACTCCGCTGTCCGACCCCAACCTGGCTAGGAAACCTGCAGAATAACCTCTACAAGTACCCCCTTGATATTTTAGGTAAGGTCACTAAGGTCACCTCAATATAATCAAAGCTCAAGCGGACAGTCGCAGGCAGGATTGACCGTATGGGTAGGGTAACAAAGCCCGAAACTCTTGAAAGAGCCCCCAGATACGAATACAATCCTGGAAATATCTCTGGTGCTACTCAGTTATGACTAGGGGTCATCCCAATTGATAACCGCTCACACTGCCTCGTGTTTAACTCCCGTTTGAGAGGAGGATCCTGAGAACGATGGTTATATCAAGGATTTCACACACTCCCTGGATAGACACCTAGATGTTGTTGTTTAGTGATCTTGGAGAATTGACTTACAATGAACTATTCCAAGATCCTAAAACCTAAGCTTGTTGGTGCACCCTAGAAAAGAAAAGAGTGTAATTCATTTTAATTAGCGTTGATTTTAGTTGGCTTTATTACTCAAAAATAGGATATGGTCATGCAACTAGTGGTGTTATGACGCAACATGAAGTAAAATGCACACCGTAACAATCAATGCAAATGCACTGTGTCCATGTAAATAGGGTATGCTACTACGTGAAATGCGTAATTCTTCTTCAAATGATGAATGCAAATTTTTCCTATATGAAGTCCTAACTAGTACTCCAAAGCAAATCTAGATCTAGTGCAAGTACAATGCAAAGTGCAAAATGCAATGCATGATGATAAGAAAATGTTTTTGGATTTTTTGAAAATATAAGAGATGCAAAAAGCAAAAGAATGATTCTACCACCCCCGGACTCTACAAGCACACATAAATAGCATCCAAGCAAAGCACTAAGGTAAAAGAACTCTAATGCACTAATCTCAAAGAAAAAATCGAAAATGCCATGACAAGAACTTTCCTAAAAAAAATTTAGGCCAAAAAAAATGTTTTCGGTCAGAAACAGAGGTCAAAACAGACTCAGGTAGTGCCAAAGGAGACTCAGCAACTAACAGCATTCACCCAGCAACCAATTATATTCCACAAAAAGGGAAAAATCCAGGGTATACATGATTGTTCGCAGTAAACCCGCGTGTATACGCGGAAATCACAGAGAAAACTGTGTGTATACGTGACTGTAAATCAAAAACCTATGTACAGGAAGAAAAGGTGCATAAAACAAGGGAAACAGATAGGCTGAGACAAACTTCACTCCAATCAGACTCTACCAGGCGTACATGCCCCCAGACTCGACATAGAAACAAGAGAGAAAGAGCAATTCAAATACATTGAATGCCAAGAAAATAACCCCCAAAGGACAACTACTAGGAACTCCCCAGTAGAGTCACCGATTATCTTACAAAGAGAAATTCCTATGGCTTGGGGTACCACAACAGACAGCTTTGACTCCAGAAATCAATCTTTCCCAATATGCAATAGAAATAAAATGTCTAAAACTAAAGGATCAGACCTCGTACCTTATTCCCGACGGTTGAAGTAGATCCCCGTTGAGCTTTCCAATATTCAGCTTGAATTGCTATAATACTTCCTCAACAACAAGTAAACAATACAAGCATACTATATATCATGGTGTTAGATCTATTCTAGAATATATAATCAATAATGTAAAAGCATTTGACATATTCCAATGGATACAATATTTAATCAAATACACATCATTGGACAGGAAAAGATATTTCTATTAATATAAATCAGAGATTACAAGATAGATACAACCTCTGACGGCACGTCTGTGAACCGGAGAAACTGAATCCCCCACTTGGACCTCCACCACTTCAATCCTCCATCTCTCAATGGAAAGCTCACTAGAAAAAGTCAAGCTTGGGAAGAACACAAAAGTGCTCCAAGGGACAAAGGGATGCAAAATCAAGTACAAATTCCGTCAACAATGGACTATAGTTTCGTTGCTCTCAATCTCTCTATATGCCTTCAATGTACCAAGGGGTTCCTTATATAGCTTCACAAGGGATAATGAAGGGTCGAATCCGAGTGATCTCAAGGCATATGGAAGGCCAGGAGTCAAATGAGTTGGATCCATGTCAAGGAAAACTCCAAAAGGATTTGGATTATGCAGACATCCCGATGTATGCGGTTATAGGGGTCAAACCCGCGTATGTACACGGTTATCTGGTAAAAATCAGCGTATATAATTTTTCATATAGTTTTAGGGATGATCAAGGAAACATCAAAGGATAAAAGATAGTCCATGGGGTCTAAAGAGTCTGCAGCGGGACAGGGGAAGGCCATACAAAGTTTGATTCACCTAGAGTGGTGAAATCTACTATAACAATTGCTTATGAATTTCTTGGTGTTGTATGGCGATGAGTCGGTGCTCTTCCAGCTTACTGAGCTGAAGTAGTCGATCGTTCCTTCCCTATTCAACATCGACATGTAGGATTTTTGCGATGGTAGGCATCTGTTGTCGGAAGTGTAGTGGAACTACTGCTTCTTGTCCGTAGACTAGTCGAAAGGGGGTGTGGTTGATCGATCGTTTATAGGTTGTTCTATATGCCCATAAGACTACAGGGATTTTCTCATCCCAATCATCCTTGTCAGTGTTACCTATTTTGGTTAAACCTTTTGTTAATGTTTTATTAAAAGCTTCAATCGCTCCATTTGACTGAGGATGATATGATGTACTCCGTCGGTGGTCAATTTGGAACTGGTCGGTCAGGGTTTTGATAGTTTTGTTGATAAAGTGTGTCCCTTGGTCACTAATCAAGGTAAGTGGGGATCTGAATCTAGTGATGATGTTTTCATAGATAAACTTAGCGGCTATCTCACTGGAGCATGTATCGATGGGTTCAGCTTCTGCCCACTTAGTGACGTATTCTACTATGGTAATAATATACCTTGCGCCTGATATTTTTGCTGGGTTAGGAAATGGTCCTATGAAGTCTATGGACCAGATCTCGAATGTGAGACTGGGGTTTACTGATATCAAAGGAATTTCTATACTAGGCAGGGGTCTACCAAGTCGTTGACATTTGTCACATCAACTAACAAAACTTTTGCAATCTCTGTGAAGCGTCTGCCACCATAATCCTGACTGTTGGATTTTCTTTGCAGTTGTGTCTGCTTGGAAATGTCCTCCTGCAGGTCCATAGTGTGCTTCATGCATGATTTGGTCTCGTTCATGTTCGAGTACACATCTTCTGAGGATGTCGTCTAATCCCCTTTTGTATAAAAATCCATTAATGATACTTTATGGTGTAGCCTTCATAGCTAAGATTTGTTTTTTCTTGGTATTCATACCTTCTGGTGCCTGACCGTTTTCTAAGGACTGAGCTATTTCCTCTAGTTCTATTGGTACTACTTCTATGTAAAATAAATG
Source organism: Pseudotsuga menziesii (assembly GCA_001517045.1). Classification (NCBI taxonomy): domain Eukaryota; kingdom Viridiplantae; phylum Streptophyta; class Pinopsida; order Pinales; family Pinaceae; genus Pseudotsuga; species Pseudotsuga menziesii. The sequence goes on from LPNX010480510.1 coordinate 219,173, forward strand.
TGCATTAGGTAAGTCGTCGTTGACTCCAGTCGGTTCCTCTCTTGTGTCTATTCGGGATAGATGGTTGGGCCCAACATTTAGTTTTCCTGGTCGGACAATGACTTCGAACTCAAATTCTTGGAAAATAAGTAGCCAATGACAAATCCTTCCATGATAGAGTGGTTTATTGACAAGGTATTTAGGGCATGATGGTCGGTATAGAATGTGAAGGGGTTGGCTAAAAGGTAATCTCGATATTTTTGGAGGGAAAAAACCATACCTAGGGCTTCTCTTTCTGTAGTTGAATAGTTTCTTTTAGCCTTATTTAATTTGCGACTACTGTAAACTATGGGATAATCCATTCCATCATCCCCTAGTTGAGTTAGGATTTCTCCTATTGCTATTCCTGATGCATCGATGTGCATGTGGAATTTGATCGACCAGTATGGAAAATTTAGGATGGGGGCTTCGACTAGTTTTCTTTTTAATTTATCAAATGAGATGTGACATTCCTCTATCCAGTTAAACTCTTGATCTTCCTTTAATAGTTCTTCAAGAGGATAGGTCATTTCTGAATAGTATATTATAAATTTTCTGTAATAGCTTGTATGGCCTAGTAACACCCTGACTTGTTTGGGGTTTACTGGTGGTTTCAGGTTGAGGATAATTTCAATCTTTGCAAAGTAGACCTTGATACCTTCTTTGCAAACAATATGCCCTAATAGTATCCCTATGGGAGTCATAAATATGCACTTCTTAATGTTTAGGGAGAGTTGAATCTATTGATGTCTCTCCAGCATAAGTCTGAGCCATGTGCAGTGATCTTTTAAGGTGGAGTATATTGTCGAGTCGTCGAAGTATATTGCCATGGTATTATATATGTACTCTTGGAATGTTTTGACAACAATTCGAGAAAACATTGCAGGTGCATTATTTAATCCAAAAGGCATAACTTTGTAAGCAAAGGAACCAAATTCACACACAAATGTTGTCTTATTTTGATCTTCTTTAGCTATTGGTACTTGGTTATAGCCTGAGAATCCATCTGTAAATGAGTAGCATTCATGTCCTGCAACGTCATTCAATATTTCATCGGCATAAGGGGTTGGGAATGGGTCTGTTAGTGTTACTTTGTTGAGTTCTCTAAAGGCGACACAAATTCTTAACATGGTTGAGTTGTGTTTCTTGGGCTGTTCGACCATTGGACTTGCCCATTCTAACTAGTCGATAGGGTAAATGATTCCCACTGCTAACATGTTATCAATTTCCTTTTTGACTATTTCCTTGTATTTATGAGCCAGTTTATAAGGTCTTCTCTTAACAGGTCGAACATCAGGTTTAGTATCAATTTTTGTTTCTCCCATTTCTTGGACTAATCCTTTTAGGTCTTTATAGTCCCTAGAAAATACATCTTGGAACTCTCTTAGTAAGTTCACTATCTCTGTGGTCTGTTGTTCATTCCAGTAATCGCTAATTTTTGCTAGTTTTGGTCGGTCGTCATTGGAGATGTCGACTTCTTTAGTTTTTACTTTGGCATCTAGCCACTCCGGTGCTTTAGCTTCATTGATCAGTTGAATTCCTTCTTTGAACTATGATAATGTGGCACGGAAGTCGTCTGCAGTCATTCTGTCAGTATCTTGTTTATCGGTTGTTGCAATTTTTAGGATCGAACAGATAGGTTTTGTTGTTTCGATGTGATCAGATTTCCATCTGAAGTTCTTTCCTTCTGTGTTTTCATTTTCTAATTGTAAACGGGTCAACTGAGGTCTTTCCCACGTTTGTAGGTTGTTACAGTATTTTATCTATCAGTGGTCTCGTAAGGGTTGGTTTTCAGTCAATTGGATAAATTATTTAATTTGCTTTGCTGTCTCTGCTAGATTTTGGTTTTGAGGTATGAAGTTGAAGTCTTTAATAAAATTTTCCCTAAGTTCATGCCATAAGAAGGTTTCACCTCTCGCTTCTTCCATCTTATACCATTTGTTTGGTAAGTCAACTAGGGTTGAGAGGAACAAATGTGGTCAAGCTTGCTCATCCTTATAGCCAAGTCTTCTCCACTCTCTTTCACAAGTTTTGATATGTTCTTCTGGGTTTTGACCTTGATTAAATACAAGTATTTGAACTTGCTAAGTTAACTTCTTTCTGCCAAACCTCTAGACAAAGTTGTTGAAGCTGCAACATTTTCCCGAAATTCCAAAAAATTTCGGGTCCCTCCTTTTCTTAGATTATCTTGAATTGCTTCTTTGATTTGGTCTAACGTTGTTTCAAAAGGGCTTTTCTAATCCCTTATTTGTCCAACTTCTATTGCTGCCTTTGAATGCATTTTCAGCATGCTTGAATCGAAAGATTATTTGATTGATGCTCCCACCGTTGCGGAAAAATATTAAGTCGTGACTTCGAATTCCTTTCCGATTTGTTTGTTTTCGCATCGGCTTTTTTTGAGTTTTACATTGGAACTTTGTATCATTTCTTTCTTCGTCGTTGTGGAAGGAAAACAAATTCCTCCTCTAATCATTGTTTTAATGTTTCGGACCCCGCTTGATTAGTTTTCGTCGGGCCTGTAAGACATAGGCTTCCGTCGTTGCGGCTGCGAAGAACTTTATGTTTTCAGAGCGTCCAAGTCATTTGAAGCCCACCATTGTGGAAGGATACACTCTTTGTTACTCTATCGTTGCAGCTGCCAAAGGACTAACCTTTCCAAACCTTTAGTTTTGTCGTTTCCAATTCAAGCCCCGACGTTGCGGACAGCGGGATGCTTTATGGATCCGCTGTTGCAGATAAAAGAAGTGCTAACCTGGGTCGATGTGTTAATAGTTTTTTTTCCAATTCAGACTTTACTCCCATTGCAGATGGATTTATCTTTTGCGGCTCTGCCATTGCGGCTATCATTTCACTATTGTCCCAACGAGTTAGTCTTCTGAGGTTCCGCTACATATGTCTCCACGGAGGGCTTAGCGCTTTGACCATCTGCCATTGCGGAAGAGAGTATACTTTCAACATCCGATTCAAAAGCTCTCCGCCATCTGATCTTTTGCTCACCTATTGTGGTTGATTATATATATGGGTTCGAGGGGTTATCTTTCTATTGTTATTTTTCAACTGTCGTTTTGACTATTGCAAGCTGTCAAAATCGTGCTGTCGTGCTCGCCCGGTCCCTCGTTTTCGGTACACGCAGTCCAGGTGTCTCCACCGCAAAGCTTGACAGGCCTCTCCACGCTAGTTTCACATCAGTTCTAGGTAGGCTTCATTTTCCACTTTCCTCTTTCCGTTTGAGTGTTTGGTGGTTTTGTTTTCTATGGGTTAGGTTTTTGTCCGCGGCCATTTTAGCTTGGCCCCGTTAGTCACGAGGCTATATATATTGGGGGATTTTGTGGTGTTACTATTCGCAGTGGAGGTGTTTGACCCATACCGTGTTTTTTTGTCCGCGCCCGTCCGTTATGCAAGCCTGCGCCGATAAGGTGGGGGTTTAGTGCAGACGACCGTTGTGCTGTCTACACCAATCTACCCTTTGTGATGATGCTTGGGTAGGATTAGTTTTCCACAGCCTCTCCCTGTGGGGCTTGGGCTATTTATCCTGTTTTGTGTTACCCACATTCTTTGACCCCAGTCGTGTTCGCCTACACGGTTCCGCACGACCTCATTCGAGCTCAGTGTCGAAACCCTAGCCTATTGAAAGGGATAAGCCACTACTTTTAGTTTGTTGACCATAAGCACATGGGCATGGTTTTGTTAGAGCACCATTGAAATCTTGTGTATTTTACCCCTGTCTGTCCTGTGCAGCGGAATGACAATGGCACCCGCAGAGAGCAGAAGTTTTAGTCATATTAATGTATATGTTTTCCCACCCGATTATTTTGGTAGAATTGGTGGCTTGCACATTTTACTGCATATAACTATTTTCCATCATGCTAGATATAGACTAAGTCACTGAACACTGCACATTGTGTTTCAATGGTTCTGGTAGTTAGGCCATTTCTGCTTATATACATGCATATATTTGCTTCATTTACTGGTTTCTATCATGTTGAGCATAGAAGAAAGGAAACACTGCACATTAATGTATACAAGTTTGTCACTCAGCCAAAATGGCTTAATGTTACAATTTTATGGCAGGAAGAGTTCGCAATGTCAAAGAGGAAAAAGAAGAAGGCCCCTGTGGTCGAGGAAGAGCCCGAAGTAGAAGCCGTCACCAAAACTGAATATATATATGAGGAAACTAAGTGTATTTCTGGTGTCGAACCTTAATACCAATGGGGGGAAATATATATACTAATCACACGCAGAGAGGTTCCTGACATGGGCTTAGAAGAAGAGTCCATATATGCCAACATAGAAAGATCTTCACTGATGAAGAACGCCACCAGACCAATGTTGTTCCCGTGCTCTGAAGTAATCGGTTGGATTCTGCCCTGGGCAGATGTCACAACAATGATTCTGGAAAATGTTGAAAGACAAGGCTATGCTGCATATATCCTTGGATATGTAGCGTTGGCTTACCACCTGCCAGAATCCCAAGTATTTTTATCTAATGATTGGCTGAACAACATTAGAATGGCCCTGGTAGAGACTCTTAAAAAGATGCTATTGCACGGAAAACATTACAGATATAGACCGACGGGTGATTACGATACGGAAAGCTTAAGGGCCCCCTATAGGTTCATAGCTTTAATGTTGAACAGGATTTTTGGCAGAGCACATGGTGGGTTCTTCAAGTTAGAGTGGATACCCATGATTTTTCATGTTGCGACCCAGGGGAAAATTTTCAACTGGGCCAGCCTTGTATCAAATAGTATTTCATCTTGCTTGGCCTCATCTTTGGGAGGAGTGGCCGAAAAGAGGTCTGAATTCTATATGAGTTCCATACTTGTAGACTGTATATTATGCAATCAGCCTTTCCCCGGCCTCAGGTGCATCTGGGATAGGGAAATAATGCCTATCTATTCTACTTATAAACCACTATGGGCACATAAATATCATAGCCATTACTGAGAAGTCTGTGAACACTTCATCATGCCCTTATACACACTCATTTTCCTGAAGGAGTGTGATTGTATGTCAGAGGAAGCACTGCAAGTAATCGAAGAATATGCATATTACTATTTGACTGAGGATGGCCTATACTTCAGGATGTTTGGAGGTTCAAGAGCACCCTCCCTTCTGCCCAACTATGCCACTGACTACATCATACACAAGGAAGCGGTCACGCAGGTCTTCTTGGATGGCATAGGGAGCTTTCTATTTGAGCACAAGAAGACCGCCTATCCTCCTTTTCCTTTCAGGTTAGGAAGCTACAAGTTTACCAGAGTGAAAAAGGCTGATGAATTTGTAGAAGAGCTGGAAAAGTTCCATTTTGGAGAGATGCCCTTTCGTAGAAATGATACTCATGATAAAGTAGCTGAACATTGCAAAGAAAACAACGTGCATTTTGAGTATGCCCACCATTGGGATCGGGAAGAATCCATCTTCCGAAATGCAATAAACATGATAGCCTTGAGAAGAAGGTTCAAGAAAAAGATCACCACCAAAGGTGGGAAAGGAGATGAATAAGCAAAGGCTGAGGAAGAAGCAAAGAGAAGAAATGAGGAAGCCCAGAGGTTGGCACAGGAAGCTGTGGGGTGGCTGCACATAGAAGAAGAAGGAAAAATGAAAGATGTGCAAGAGGCAGCTAGGAAGGCAGAAGAAGATGCAAAGAATGAAGAAGAAGAAAATAAAAAGAAGCTAGATGAGGAGCTCCAAAAGCAAGAAGCTGAAAGGCTAAAGCTGACACAGACAGAGCGATCAGCTTCTGAAAGAGCTGCAAGGAAAACCCAAGACATGGAGAACCCCGAGGTTCAGGACCCACAAGTACCTGCTTCCAGCACACCCATGGTCCCCACACTCAAGCTGGTCCCCTTTGTACAGAAGGTGGGTGAAGAAATCCCTGATTTCAACATTGTTTATTATGATAGGGCAACAAAGAGAATAGTGAAGAGAACAGAAAGGAAAATTGAAATGGGAGATCTACCAGGGAAAATGATATCAGATATGCCTGTTATGTTAGGAACAGACCAAGACCCAAGATTCAACATTAGAGCCAGAGCAGCACTGATTCAAGCTTCGGAGGATAATGTGGTAGGATTATGACAGACTTGGAGATATCTAAGAAATCCTCTGCTCAATTGAAAGATACTTTGAGGAAAGAAAGATAGGAGGTAAATAGGATGAAGCAGAAGTATGAAGACATGCAGAGGGAGATAAATGCTTCTAAGGCTGAATTGCAGGCCCTTCAAGTAGAAAGACAGGTCAGAGAAACAACACAAGAATTCCTGGAGAAAGTAAAGTAAGAATATCAAGAGCTGAAGATGGAAAAGGAATGGATGTAGGAAAAGCTAGAAGAGCTAGAAGACTAGCAAAATATTATCTTGGAGGCTAGTGAGCTGCACACCCAAGAGCAGGGAAAGAAACATCAAGAGCAGATTGATTCTCTAACAGCTGCTCTAGAGGAAGCAAGGGAGTAGCAGGTTAAACTCCAACCATTCAAAGAGCATGTCTTGGCCTAGAAGGCTAAGATGCTATAGCTATAAACTGCTATAGAAGGAGAGAGGTGTAAAGTGCTACAGGTAGATAGTAGATTGGAGGAAATCCTGGAGACCTCCTCTTACTTTGTGAATCGATCTCAGGATGTCCTTGAAGTCCTAACTGCCCGAATGGCAAGGCTGGAAAACAATGAAGAAACTCCAGCAGAACTGCCATCAAAGGATAAACAGGCCCTCAAGCGGGATTATGACTTGCTGGAATTTGCTATAAATACCGCAGAGGATTTCAAAAAATCAGTTAAGAAGATGAAAGGAGCATGCACTGAGTTTTTCAGAAGGCTTCTCATTACCTACAACCGATGCCAGATAGAGGCTGAGAAAAGGCTTGAGGCTTTCCTGGATCACAATGCCTTTGCAGAGCTGTTGCAGAAGAGATACCAGGAAGAGGAAGCTAAAGTACAGCATATTAAATCCCTGGATGATCAGATCTTGAGGAGCGAAGTAGATCATTCAGCTATCAGTGTGCAGCTCCTGGAGGATCAGCTTTGATTGAGTGTAGCCAATATTGAGGCTATAAAGAACCAGGCTGCTAAGTTTGAGATCAATATTCAGTTTTTAGAGCCTTGTGCGTTTGAGGGCATTACCTCTGAAGCTGCGAAATGGAAGAAATTTCTAGATGCCCAAGTGGGACCCTCCTCATAAAGGATTGGTCACTTTTTGTAATTTGTAACATTTTTGTAAATCTTTAAGGAAAAGTAAACGTTGGGAAATGAAGAGTTGGGAAGCCCAAAGGTTACCTTTGGGAATCCCAACAGTCTCGCCCTTTTTTGTATAAATGAAGAAAGCTTAGAAGGGAAAAAGGGGCTTTTTCCCAGTTAGACATGAAAAGCTATATTGTAAGAAGAACTATTTCTCTTTGCAATAAAGAAGTATTGTTTTCCTGTTGGAGGAAGATTGGTGGAACTTTCAAATGTCATGCTATGGATGGCTAAAAGATGAACTATTTTGTTTTTCCAGCTTTTTGTCCATTAACCGTGAGATCGTTCTAACTCTCAGAACCTATGTTCTTGTTTAAATGATTTATGGTTTATTTTGTGGAATTACCACCATGAGTAATGTATGTTGTTCATAAAACAATTAGCTATCTGATTGTTGAAATATCTTTAATCATTCATGTGTTGTAGGAAGAAATATCAACTATCTGTAATTTCTCTTTATGATACATGCACAATTCACATTACTCAAAAATAAGTTAAAGTTTGCTCCCCGGGGATAGATAGATAGATAGATAGGTAGATAGTTAGTTTTATTTCTGCATATGTGATTTAGATGCTTGCGAGTCCTAAGATGAGAGGTAAGAACCTGTGCATCACATTGTGAATGCTCCTTGTATATTTATCATCCTGCATGGTTAATTAGGCATTTGCATATCATACTTAAGTCAAAAAATACAAAATATACACGGTGGACCGGGCCGTAACCGGTAAAACCTTTTGTTTTTTTTACTTTGACCTACGGTAGCCGGACCGCAAACCAGACGGATTCCCCATACCAAATAGTCACGGGGCTAGTTGGGAACGTTAACTAGGGAGAATCGCTTTCTGTTGTTGCCTGCGAATTTCCAGGCCTCAATAGTTCTGGCGCTAGAAGGAGGGCCGCCAGTGCATGGCTGGTCGTGGAAACTTATTTTCCCAAGATTACCTTACCAGCAGATGTTTTGAAGCTTGTAACCTGACCCAAGTACTTACAGGTTTCAGTTATACCTTTGAAGTAAGAAAGCCTGTCGTCACCCTGTGTTGTTCTTTACTCAGAATCTTGTCCTTATACCTGTGCCTATGGCTGGCATAAATGTATATCAACCCAACCCTCTGCCGGCATGGAGAGCTAGAACCCCTTTGAACCTCACACCTCCATTGCATAACCTACCTCAAGGTTTTGATAAGCTGTTGCCTAAGTTTGACCCCGAGGAAAGGATTGTTGTAGATGACCACTTACAAAATTTCTATTTGGTGATAGAAGGGTTAAGGGCTGGGGAGTACGAAGATGTTGTCTGTAGACTCTTCCCTCATACCTTGAAAGGGGCAGCTTCTTCATGGCACTTTGCCCTACCTACAAATTCGATCCCGGACTGGAATACTTTTGAAAGAATATTCATAAATAAATATACAACCCAAAAGACACATGCCTCATTGATGAAAGCTCTTGGTTTGTTAATAAAAGATAAGGATGAGAAGGTGTATCATTTTACTCAAAGATTTTCAACGTACCTAAAGAATTTTTCTGAAACCGACAGACCCTCAGAAAAATTCTTAATTTAGTATTATAACTCAGCCTTAGGACCTGAGCTGGCCATGTTTTCCAAGATGAAAGCCAAACCTACGTTGGTAGAGACTTCCGAAGAGGCAGAAAGGGTAGAAGCTGAAAAGGAAAGCATATAAGACTATCCTGAGCAACTGAGAGAAAATACTATCGAGAGAAGAACGTTATTGCTGTCTAAACCTAAAGAGGAACAAGCACATGATTATCATGGTATGTTGAAGATGATGCAGAAACTATCCAACCAAATAATAGATCTGGAAAAATAAAGGGAAATGCAGAAAACTTACAAACCATACTATCCAAAAGGAGAGGATAGCAACCAATGGAAAATCCCTCCCCCAAATTTAGCATCAATGAACATAACAGAGGTGGGGGGAGACAATTTCTGCACTTTTCACCAACAACATCATTCTAAAAAGAAGTGTCCTCAATGGTTGAATTTAATGACATTGGTTATGAATCAATTGCTAGATTCTAAATTGACCAAGGAAAGTGGTAAAGAGGAAAAGAAAAACCAGACTATGGAGAAACAAGATAATGACACCATGTTTTCAGGGGATGGTGTCTCACTGTTTGGAACTGAAGAGAGCGCTCACAAAACTGAATGCACACCTACAACAACAAAGGACATGGATTTAACAATTTCGAAGATCAAAAGATTGCAAAAGAATGTCAAGAGATAGGCAGATGTTAGTAATGAAGATAAACCACCTAAAGCCACTACCCTCAACCAGGAGGTAGAACCGAGCAATGAGACTGTCAAACCTGTGGAATATGTTGAGGAAGAGAATGCTAGAAAAGATAAGGAAGTTAAAGAGGAAATACCCACCGAAAACCAACCTGCGGAGGAAAAGGACAAATCAACTCGAGAAAGGAAAACTAGCACCCCACCTTTCCTTTTGACTCTGGAAATTTTGAACCATAAGGTCCATAATTATCTGGTGGACTCTGGATTGTTGGTGAATGTTATGCCTCTTGCAATCTGCAAAAAACTTGATGGGCAGCTAGAACCTACTGATTGGGATGTCACTCAACTAGACAAGACTAGTGTCAAGGTAGTGGGGGAGATGAAGAATATTTTGATTCGATTGTATGCGAATAAAAAGATATGTCAATACCTTGATATTATAGTAGCAGACATACCTGATGGCTATGGATTGATTTTGAATCAAGATTGGTCAGCCCAACTAGATGGGTACTTTGCTTCAAACTGGTCACAATTGTGGTTGCCTCAGAAGGGTTTCCCAAACCTGATTAATATTTTAAGAGAGCCCTACATGAAGCACAATGCCACTGGGTTGGAAGAGGATAGTGAATCTGCTGATTCTGTCCTGGGAAATTATCTAACTGAGCCTAAGCTAAGACATCACACCTCAAGAGAGGCCAGCTCAATGATTAACACTCAGCCTGAGCTCCTTCAACTTCCTCAGGCTGAAAGGGATGAATGTAGGATAGTAGACATGTGTTCAATTGCAAAAATAACATAGCTAGACCATGGTTAGATATCTCATGTCTATAATCCATCCCACCCCTTGACTCATTTGATTGAAGATTCTTAAGGGCGGGCACCTATTTCTTTTCTTGTTGCTTTGTACATAAATAAATTGATTTGTTTGCTTTAATGCTTTGATTATTGATTTGAGGTTGTTTCTATTTTAATTTATAGATTTGATTATTTCTTTTATTTTCACTACCTTATTAGTAGTTCTTTTGGTTTTGAATAAAGAGGCAAACTTTTGGTTGCAGGGGAAACATCAGGGTTCTTAATTAACTGAAATCTTGAGCAAAAGACTGTGCTTTTGAAGTATAGAATGTCTTCTAGTAGCACTGTCCCTAACTGGCCATGCATTCATTGAAGTCTTACTTGACCCCTGTTAATAACTCAGAAGTAAAAGAATTTTGGAATACTATTTTGAGGCTCCATCCATTCACATCTTAAATATCCAAGGGGGTGACAGCAAAAGACCCACAGAAAGGAAGCAAGGTAAACAATATATCATATGTAAATGATCCCATACCATAATTTCAGAAAAGCTAAAATCTATCAAGAGTCAAAACTCCTTAAAGAAACAAGAAATATCAAAGCAAAGTATCAAAAGCATGAATTTCAAATTGCTGAAAGTTCCTCTCCGTCCGTGAGGTGAAACACCAATTCTTCTCTCACACAAAAGGGCACTATGGGATAGAGGAGCCTGAATAAAATTCAAAAATAAAGGCAAATGGAGGACTCACAAGAACCAAAGTTCTAATGGCACAAAGGTGCAATTGGCATGGGAATGAGGAACAAAAGGATAATGTTGTTTACTATCTCTTACAATCCTGTGGTGTCCAAGAATGAAACTACCTAAGGATGGGTAAAATAAACCTCATTTATTAGGCCTCAAAAGAGTCATTCAGACTTGCGATATTTCTGATGTTACCATTCCCCAAAGAATGGACTACTTCTCAATGGTTTAAATGTTTAAGTTGGCCAGCCTAGGGATACAAACATCTAGAAGATTTCAACTTTTATTCAAACGGTCTTGCACTGGGAAGGGGTTAATTCAGAAATCTGGGGTTCACCAGGTAGTCACCAATTGTTGTAGCTACAACATTTTCCAGAAATTCCAAAAAATTTCAGGACCCTCCTTTGCTTAGATTAGCTTGACTTGCTTCTTTGATTTGGTCTAACGTTGTTTCAAAAGGGATTTTCTAATCCATTTTTTGTCCAACTTCTATTGCTGCCTTTGAATGCATTTTCAGCATGCTTGAATAGGAAGATTATTTGAGTGATGCTCCCGCCGTTGCGGAAAAATATCAAGTCGTGACTTCGAATTCCTTTCCGATTTGTTTGTTTTCGCATCGGTTGTTTTTGAGTTTCACATTGGAACTTTGTATCATTTCTTTCTCCGCCGTTGCGGAAGGAAAACGGCTTCCTCCTCCGATCATTGTTTTAACTTTTCAAACCCCGCTTGACTAGTTTTCGTCGGTCCCATAAGACATAGGCTTCCGTCGTTGTGGCTGTGGAGAACTTTATGTTTTCCGATCGTCTAAGTCATTTGAAGCCCACCATTGCGGAAGGATACACTCTTTGTTACTCTACTGTTGCGGCTGCTAAAGGACTAACCTTTCTGAACCTTTAGTGTTGTCGTTTCCAATTCAAGCCCCGACGTTGCGGACGGCGGGATGCTTTACGGTTCTGTCGTTACAGATAAAAGAAGTGCTAACCTGTGACAATGTGTTAATAGTTTTTTTTCCGATTCATACTTTACTCCCATTGCAGATGGATTTATCTTTTGCGGCTTCGCCGTTGTGGCTATCGTTTCACTATTGTCCTGACGAGTTTGTATTTCGAGGTTCTGCTACGTATGTCTCCACAGAGGGCTTAGCGCTTTGACCATCTATCGTTGCGGAAGAGAGTATACTTTCAACCTCTAATTCAAAAGCTCTCCACCGTTCGATATTTTGCTCACCCATTGTGGTTGACTATATATACGGGGTTGAGGGGTTATTTTTCTATTGTTATTTTTAAACTGCTGTTTCGACTATCTCAAGATGTCAAAATCGTGCTGTCATGCTCGCCTGGTCCCTAATTTTCAGTACATGCAGTCCAGGTGTCTCCACCGCGAATCTTGATAGGCCTCTCCATGCCGGTTACACATCAGTGCCAGGTAGGCTTCGTTTGCCTTTCCTATTTCCGTTTGAGCGTTTGGTGGTTTTGTTTTCTATGGGTTAGGTTTTTGTCTGTGGCCGTCTTAGCTTGGCCCCATTAGTCACGAGCCTATATATATTGGGGTATTTTGTGGTGTTACTATTCGTAGTGGAGGCGTTTGACCCATACGGTGTTTTTTTTGTTCGCGGCCATCCGTTATGCGAGCCTACGCCGATTGAGTGGGGGTTTTGGTCCAGACGGCCGTTGCGCAGCGGAATGATAATGGCACCCGTAAAGAGCGGAATTTTTAGTCATATTAATGTATATGTTTTCCTGCCCAATTATTTTGGTAGAATTGGTGGCTTGCACATTTTACTGCATATAACTATTTTCCATCATGCTAGATATAGACTAAGTCACTGAACACTGCACATTGTGTTTCAATGGTTCTGGTAGTTAGGCCATTTCTGCTTATATACATGCATATATTTGCTTCATTGACTGATTGCTATCATGTTGAGCATAGAAGAAAGTAAACACTGCACATTAATGTATACAAGTTTGTCACTCAGCGAAAATGGCTTAATGTTACAATTTTATGGCAGGAAGAGTTCGCAATGTCAAAGAGGCAAAAGAAGAAGGCCCCTGTGGTCGAGGAAGAGCCCAAAGTAGAAGCCGTCACAAAAAATGAATATATATATGAGGACACTAAGTGTATTTCTGGTGTCGAACCTGAATACCACTGGGGGGGAATATATAGACTGATCACACTCAGAGAGGTTCCTGACATGGGCTTAGAAGAAGAGTCCATATATGCCAACATAGAAAGATCTTCACTGATGAAGATCACCACCAGACCAGAGTTGTTCCCGTGCTCTGAAGTAATCGGTTGGATTCTTCCCCGGGCAGATGTCACAACAATGATTCTAGAAAATGTTGAAATACAAGGCTATGCTGCATATAGCCCTGGATATGCAGCGTTGGATTACCACCTGCCAGAAGCCCAAGTATTTTTATCAGATGATTGGCTGAACAACATTAGAATGGACCTGGTAAAGACTCTTAAAAAGATGTTGTTGCAGTGAAAACATTACAGATATAGACCGACGGGTGATTACGATACGACAAGCTTAAGGGCCCCCTATAGGTTCATAGCTTTAATGCTGAACAGGATTTTTGGCAGAGCACATGGTAGGTTCTTCAAGTTAGAGTGGATACCCATCATTTTTCATGTTGCAACCCAGGGGACAATTTTCAACTGGGCCAGCCTTGTATCAAATAGTCTTTCAGCTTGCTTGACCTCAGCTTTGGGAGGAGTGGCCCAAAAGAGGTCTGAATTCTATATGAGCTCCATACTTGTAGACTGTATATTATGCAATCAGCCTTTCCCTGGCCTCAGGTGCATCTGGGATAGGGAAATAATGCCTGTCTATTCTGCTTATAAACCACTATGGGCACATAAATATCACATCCATTACCGAGAAGTCTGTGAAAACTTCATCATGCCCTTATACACACTCATTTTCTTGAAGGAGTGTGATTGTATGTCAGAGGAAGCGCTACAATTAATCGAAGAATATGCAGATTACTATTTGACTAAGGATGGCCTATACTTCAGGATGTTTGGAGGTTCAAGAGCACCCTCCCTTCTGCCCAAATATGCCACTGACTACATCATACATAAGGAAGCAGTCAGGCAGGTCTTCTTGGATGGCATAGGGAGCTTTCTGTTTGAGCACAAGAAGACCGCCTATCCTCCTTTTCCTTTCAGGTTAGGAAGCTACAAGTTTACCAGAGTGAAAAAGGGTGATGAATTTGTAGAATAGCTAGAAAAGTTCCATTTTGGAGAGATGCCCTTCCGTAGAAATGATACTCATGGTAAAGTAGTTGAACATTGCAAAGCAAAAAACGTGCATTTTGAGTATGCCCACCATTGGGATCAGGAAGAATCCATCTTCCGAAATGCAGTAAACATGACAGCCTTGAGAAGAAGGTTCAAGAAAAAGATCACCACCAAAGGTGGGAAAGGAGATGAACAAGCAAAGGCTGAGGAAGAAGCAAAGAGAAGAAATGAGGAAGCCCAGAGGTTGGCACGGGAAGCTGCGGGGTGGCTGCACATAGAAGAAGAAGAAAAAAGGAAAGCTACGTAAGAGGAATCTAGGAAGGTAGAAGAAGATGCAAAGCAGGAAGAAGAAGAAAAGAAAAAGAAGCTGGATGAGGAGCTCCAAAACCAAGAAGCTGGAAGGCTAAAGCTGACATAGACAGAGCAGTCAGCTTCTGAAATAGCTGCAGGGCAGACCCAAGACGTGGAGAACCCCAAGGTTCAGGACCCACAAGTACCTGCTGCCAGCGTAGCCATGGTCCCCACACTCAAGCTGGTCCCCTTTGTACAGAAGGTGGGTGAAGAAATCCCTGAGTTCAAGACTGTTTATTATGATAGGGCAACGAAGAGAATATTGAAGAGAACAGAAAGGAAAATTGAAACAGGAGATCTGCTAGGGAAAATTATATCAGATACGCCTCTTATGTTGGGAACAGACCAATATCTAAGATTCACCATTAGAGCTGGAGCGGCACTGATTCAAGCTTCAGAGGATAATGTGGGAAGGATTATGACAGACTTGGAGCTATCTAAGAAATCCTCTGCTCAATTGAAAGATAGTTTGAGTAAAGAAAGAGAGGAAGGAAATAGGATGAAGTGGAAGTATGAAGACATGCAAAGGGAGATAAAGGCTTCTATGGCTGAATTACAGGCCCTTCAAGTAGAAAGACAGGTCAGAGAAACAACACAAGAATTCCTGGAGAAACTGCAGAAAGAATATCAAGAGCTGAAGACGGAAAAGGAACAGCTGCATGAAAAGGTAGAAGAGCTAGAAGAGCAACAAAAGATTATCTTGGAGGCCAGTGAGCTGCACACCCAAGAGTAGGGAAAGAAACATCAAGAGCAGATTGCTTCTCTAATAGTTGCTCTAGAGGAAGCAAGGGAGTAGCAGGTTAACCTCCAACCATTCAAAGAGCATGTCTTGGCCCAGAAGGCTAAGATGCTGCAGCTACAAACTGCTATAGAAGGAGAGAGTTGTAAAGTGCTGCAGGTAGATAGCATATTGGAGGAAATCCTGGAGGCCTCCTCTTACTTTATGGATCGATCTCAGGATGTCCTTGAAGTCCTAAATACCAGAATGGCAAGGCTGGAAAACAATGAAGAAACTCCAGTAGAACTGCCATCAAAGGATAAACAGGCCCTCAAGCGGGATTATGACTTGCTAGAATTTGCTATAAATACCGCGGAGGATTTCAAAAAATCAGTTAAGAAGATGAAAGGAGCATGCACCAAGTTTTTTAGAAGGCTTCTCATTACCTACAACCGATGCTAGATAGAGTCCGAGCAGAGGCTTGAGGCTTTCCTGAATCACAACGCCTTTGTAAAGTTATTGCAGAAGAGATACCAGGAAGAGGAAGCTAAAGTACAACATATTAAAGCTCTGGATGATCAGATCTTGAGGAGCAAAGTAGATCATTCAGCTATCAGCGTGCAGCTCCTGGAGGATCAGCTTCAATTGAGTGTAGCCAGGATTGAGGCTATAAAGAACCAGGCTGCTAAGTTTGAGATCAATATTCATTTTTTAGAGCCTTGTGCGTTTGAGGGCATTGCCTCTGAAGCTGCAAAATGGAAGAAATTTCTAGATGCCCAAGTGGGACCCTCCTCGTAAAGGATTGGTCACTTTTTGTAATTTGTAACATTTTTGTAAATCTTTAAGGAAAAGTAAACATTGGGAAACGAAGAGTTGGGAAGCCCAAAGGTTACCTTTGGGCAGCCCAACAGTCTCGCCCTTTTTTGTATAAATGAAGAAAGCTTAGAAGGGAAAAAGGGGCTTTTTCCGAGTTAGACATGAAAAGCTATATTGTAAGAAGAACTATTTCTCTTTGTAATAAAGAAGTATTGTTTTCCTGTTGGAGGAAGATTGGTGGGACTTTCAAATGTTATGCTGTGGATGGCTGAAAGATGAACTATTTTGTTTTTCCATCTTTTTGTCCATTAACCGTGAGATTTTTCTAACTCTCAGAACCTATGTTCTTGTTTAAATGATTTCTGGTTTATTTTGTGGAATTACCACCATGAGTAATGTATGCTGTTCATAAAACAATTAGCTATCTGATTGTTGAAATAACTTTAATCATTCATGTGTTGTAGGAAGAAATATCAGCTATCTGTAATTTCTCTTTATGATACATGCACAATTCACATTACTCACAAATAAGTTAATGTTTGCTCCCAGGGGATATATAGATAGATAGATAGGTAGATAGTTAGTTTTATTTCTGCATATGTGATTTAGATTCTTGCGAGTCCTAAGATGAGAGGTAAGAACCTGCGCATCACATTGTGAACGCTCCTTGTATCTTTATCATCCTGCATTGTTAATTAGGCATTTGCATATCATACTTAAGTCAAAAAATACAAAATATACACGGTGGACCGGGCCACAACCGGTAAAACCTTTTGTTTTTGTTACTTTGACCTACGGTAGCCGAACCGCAAACCGGATGGATTCCCCATACCAAATAGTCACGGGCTAGTTGGGAACGTTGAGTTGGGAGAATCCCTTTTTGTTGTTGCCTGCGAATTTCCAGGACTCAACAAAAGTAAGTCGAAGCAGTTGTCCAGGTCTGTAGTTTTGTTTGATGGGTATCCCACCATCTAGCTGCTTGACCTGTAAATGCTTCCACTAGGCTTTGAAGTTGGCCATGTTCACCAATATTTTTAGATACTTGCTCAATATGCATGACTGGTGATTCCCTCTCCTTATACCTTGGTAGTTGTGTAGAATTTAGGTTGGTTGGTTTTAAGGCAGGGTGTTCCCTTATTTTCTTTTCAAATTTTTTTGGGACAATGGATACTTTGAAGCACTGTTGGGTGGGATTTTTCTGTACTTTTTGTATAGTCCAACACCCTCTTGCTTGTGTTTCGTAATTCTCAATCTCCTAGTCATATAATTCAGCATCTGAGTTATAACCAATTGAGTCTTGGTTACCTAAGTTAAGTTCTCCATGGATGTTTGTTTTTGCGTAGTCTACATTATTGTGGATTTGGTAAAGTTGTCTGACATCGAATTCTTCATCAATAGGTTCATTCCAAGGTTCTCCTTGGGATGGATGAATGGGTATAATGACCTTTTGACCATTTCCTTTTAATTTGATCCATTCCTTGTCCAGGGATATGGATGCTTTCATCTTTCTACCCCAAGGTCGACCGACTAGCGTTGGGAAGGAGCTGGCTCCTTCTTTTGGGTCAATGATTTCAAAATCAACATTGGTCGAGATTCCTTTGATAGTCATATCGACGTTTTTCCAGACTCCAATGGGTTCAATTAGGCCTTGGTCGACTAGTTTCAGGTATATGCCTGACTCATATAGTCAAGGTCGGCCCATCTGTTCCCAAGTGTCACAAGTCATGATATTTACCTGTGAGCCAAAGTCAAGTACTACTTGTCGAATGTGGTAACCTTCAATTTCCAGGTTGGCATCACTTTTGTCTTTTTTATTCAAGCTGCAGATGTTTTTTTTTTGTTTTTCCATGTTTCTACCTTTTATTTCATGTAATAAGTCAATGAACTGCGATACAGATTTGTCTGTTTGAACAAGTTGGATTAGTTGATATATTGTGTTGGGTCGACTGTTATGGAGGTCTTCTTGTCGTGCAATGTCTTGAAAGACATGGGTTGCTTCTTTATATGATTGTTTTTCCTACCGTGGATCAGGATAGACATTTGTTTCTTTAATCTTGGTAATTTGAGGGTTATCAGGTCCTATTTTTGTTCCTTGTCGAGTTAAAATATGTAAATTTTTAGTGGTTATTACATCATGTTTTTGCACACAAGACAAGACATTAACATTTTTCTTGGTATTAATTTTTTCTAACATAGTAGGGAAATCCTCCAGCAAGTGATCGCCTACTCTGTAGTGGGTACAGAATTTGAGATCAGTCCTGTCCTTGTATGGACAGTCTGCATACCGATGACCTTCTTTGTAATGTATAAATAACTGGATTGGTCGGTGCGGGTGTATGTCGCAATTCCCAGGGAATCGACCTCTTCCTCCGTAACCTTGGCATTGATTGTCATACCAGCGCTCATATCATCGGTTGTCATATCTTTGTCCGTTCTGATCATTTGGTGGATTGTTTTTCTTGTTATGTTGGGCCACTGCATTTGTTTGATTTATTGACTAATAGTTCTATCGGTTCTTTAGGTCTAACTGATAGTCGGCAGTGTTATGACTTTTGGTTTCGCAAATGGCGCACCAAGAAGCCTTGTCGTTCTTCATGTTAAACAGGCAGTCTGTTGTAGAGTGATCTCCATGTTCCTGGCAAATGTCACAAAAGGATTTGGTCTGTACAAATCAGACATCTTGTCGACTATAGTCTTGTCAACAGTTATCTTTCGAGTGGATGTTTGTTGAGCATTTGGTGCACTAGATCTCCTGATTCTTGAGGCTTAGCTCCTTCAGATATTTCTGCACATTCTCAAGTTGTTGTTCCAATCTGTGGTCCGTGGGGTAAGCAGGCATATCCTCGTCCATCTCAACCTGAAGATCTTTTTTTAGCGCATCCTCATACGTTTTGAATGTCTCCAAACTAATGTGTCGACGTACTTTTTGCGATAGTCCTGCAAGAAACCATTGAACTAGTAACTGTTCGTCTATAGCATAATCCAATTGGCTCAATAAGTCCTTCCAACGCTTATCATAGTCACGGACGGAGTCTCCTGGATTTTGTGATGTGGTTTTAAGCTTCTTCGCAGCCAGGTGCTTAGCATCTGGAGTTTTAAAAAATGACAAAAATTGCACCTTAATCTCAGCTTTTGTCGCTCTGGGTTGCCTCTCTGAAAAGGTCATGTGCCATATCAATGCCCTTTTCCTTAAGGCTCCTATGAACTATGCCATTTGTCTATCTTCATCTGTAACCTGGTTGGCTTCCTAGGTTGACTTGCAGATGAACCAATGTCGTTGGGGGTCTTCATCTCCTTCATATAGGGGGATGTGAGCCGATCCGTCCATGACCCATGTCTGAATCACTGTCACTGCTCTCAAAAGTTGGTGGTGGGGAAGGTGGGGGTGGTGATGAGGGTGGTGGGGTTATTGGTGTATTCGTTCCTGTGGAATTTTGATCGATGGAACTAACGTTCCCTTTGACTGTCGAGTCTTCGTCAACGTACAGTCGTTTGATGTCGACTTCTGCTATCGATGGTCCACTGCAACTATTTTCTCACAGGTCTGATTGTTTGATTTCTTCTAAAGTTGTATTTGGTGGGGGGGGGTTCTCCTTCATGTGTCGGTAAGAGCAAGTGGATACTTCGGAGGGAGGCTTCCACTTGAAACGTCACCCAACTCCCTTCCACCAATCGATGTATAATGAGGTGTCATCCAGGGTATGGTTCGTCACCTAGTCGGCTCCATATACTGAAGTCATCAACTCATACTCGAAGGTATTCTTCGACAATAGTATGTATTCGAGTATGTGGATTCAATGGGGAAAGGGTTGTTCCTTCATTGGGAGCTCTTAATTGGAGAGCTTCTGGCTACTCTATCCACAATTCTGCCTCATGAGGAGATGCTTCTTTGTCCACACCCTCTTCATGTCGATCATGACCTGACTCTGCTGGATTCTCTTCCTGGTCGTTCTCCCTAGGGTTTTTTCCTCTATGCATCTCTAAGGTCCTTTCTCATCTTGCTTCCCTTCTCTGGTGTCTCTCATCCCTTTCTATTTTATGAATGTCTGACATACTTTCGTAGGATGCTATTCTCTGAAGGTCCTTCTTAGTTGCCTTCTCATTACTGGTGACTGATATCAGATTCTAGTCGACTAGGATCCACTATACTCTATCTTTGACACATGACCAGCTATCCCCCCATAGCCTACCCGATGCTTTTTAGAAAGCCCGGATAGTTCAGTCTATTTGCTTAGGAAGTATTCCCACTCCCTTTCGGCAATGAATTTTTCCCACTTCCTCTGCTTCTTTGCACAGTTAGAGTTTGTTGGGAGTTCGTGAAGTGACAGTCGAGGTTCGACGATATGTGCTACTCCTTTCTCTATCAAAAATTTGAACAGCAAGGTCGGTAGGGAACACAGAAATTGTTCGGCAAGGTCTGTGTAAAACTTCTTTTTCACTATTTCTACCGATGTTCTTTCTTCGACTGCTTGTTCCTCACAGAAGTCCTCGACAATTTTTTCAAACCACTTGGACAGATTTGTTCTACCTCCGTGGATCAGTTTTTCCAGCAACTATTGTTCTTTAATCCCGTCTGGTTTTCTCATCCAGAAATTTCTTCAAAAGTTGGGGCACTGATTTGACAAAATTTTCATGCGTCTCTGTGAAATTTTTTTATTTCGCTTGTGCGACTGTTAATCTGTTCCTTCGCGCATAATTTTGCAAGTAGTTTGTAATTTTATGATTCCGCCAGTCCTTAATCTCTTACTCTTGTATCATTTGTTGGTATACATTCCAGTCGTGTACTACCGGCAACGGAATTAATGTTGTAATCTCACAGATCACATAAGGTTACCAATAATACACACTAAAACATATATAAATCTTAAACAGAGACAAGAGATAAGAACATATAGAATTAAAACAGATTGTATTATTACAATGAGTCCATACAATGTAGAGAACTGAACTGAGTTCTTTTCTGGATCAACATCCTAATATATATGATTTACAGATGGTTACAAAATAACTACATGTTGGTTCAGTGAACCGACGTGACTTTAGCTGGCTGACCTAATCTCTTGTTTTAGTTAGACGACCAACTTAGTCAGCTAATCGACTAAGTCGGCCCATCGAGTTAGTCGATTGATCGACTAAGTTAGACCTCGTTCAAGTCGACTGATAGACTTGCTCCTTCTACAAGTGGCATAGTTCTTCTAATGCTCCTTCATCTTTCTTGACTCATAACATATCACGTGGTTGTCTTACATAAGAAGTCCTCCAAGCCCTTATATGCATGCATCATTACATACCAAAAAAATCTTTCTCTAGGTTTGCAACTTTCAATACTGGTGCACTGGTGAGAATATTCTTCAACTTCTGGAAGCTTTCTTAACACCTCGATGTCCATTCAAAATTTATCCCCTTCTTTTGCAAAGAAGTGATGGCATGTGAAACTTTGGAGAATCATTCAATGAATCTCCTGTAGTATCTTGCAAGTCCCATAAAAGGTCTTATATCTGTCACATTTCTTGGAGTAGGCCAATTCAGAATCGCTTCAATCTTTTCAGTGTCCATAGATATACCCTCTTTTGAGATATGTGACCCAAATACTGAATTCTATCTGTATAGAAGTCACACTTGCTCAGCTTTGCATACAGACGATTCTCCCTGATCAATTGCAATGTCAATCTCAAATGCTCTTCATGCTCTTGCTCATTCCTAGAATAAATAAGAATGTCATCAAGGAAAACAAGAGAAAACTTGTCCAAATAATTGCTGAAGACACTGTTCATAATGCACATAAATGTATTTGGTGCATTTGTGAGACCAAAGGGTACCACTACAAACTCATAATGTCCATACCTTGTTATGAAGGATGCCTTATGAATGTCTTCATACGTGATTCTCACCTGATGGTATCCAGATCTCAAGTCAATCTTGGAAAATACCTTTGCTCCTCTCATTTGATCAAAGAGGCCATCAATCCTAGGCAAAGAATATTTGTTCTTCATAGTGACTTTGGTCATTTGTCTATAATCAATACACAACCTGAGTGTACCATCTTTCTTCTTTACAAATAGAAATGGTGCTCCCCAAGGAGACACACTAGGTCTGATATACTTCTTCTCCAAAAACTCTTGCAGTTGCATATTCAACTCTAGAATCTCTAGTGTACTCATTCTGTAGGGTTTCTTGGACATTGGTGCTGCTCCTGGCACAAGTTCAATTGTGAAATCAATGTCTCTCTTTGGAGGAAGCCCTGGAATCTCAACAAGAAACACATCCCTAAATTCCTACAACACATGAAAGTCCTCCAACCTAGGAGTTTCATTCTCTGTTGCCTCCAAAGTATGAGTTGCATACAACTGGAAACCTTTCCTACAAAACTTCTTCAACTGCATTGTTGAAATCTGCCTCATAGAAATCATCTTTGGAATACCTCTTACCACTACTGGGTTCCCCTCTTCATCCATGCATTCGAAAGTATTATTGTAATAGTCAAGATTTACCCTGTGAGCTTCTAACCAATCCATTCCAATGAGAACATCATAGGAACCAAGTGGTAGAACATTCAGATCTACACAAGTGACCAATCCATTCATGACCAATGGAAATTTCTCTACCACTTCACTAACCTTTCTCTTAGTTCCAGTGGCTAGCTAAACTAACCAAGATTTTCTATGCTTTACTTTCTTAAAAGAACAAATATCCACTACTTTAGGGGTAATGTAACTGTGAGTAGAACCAGATTCAATCAAAATAGAAACAGATTGCTTAATAATCTTACCTGCAACTTCAACCATAGTTGACTGGTGATCTTCCTGGCGGCCCTCCAGTGCTTCATAAATCCTAGGGATGACCCTTGCTACTTGACCCACTATTTCTGCTTCTTCAATTTTATAAGATGGCCTTGCACTCTCATTCTTGAGTGGACACTTCCTACACATGTGGGGTCCTCCACATTTCCAAAATTGGAGAGGTTCCCTATTCTGTTATGGCTCTTTAGGCCTTTTTCCCATCACTTTGGCTGGCCGCTTCTTAGCTTGTGACAGTTGCTTCTACTGATTCCTAAAGTTAGAAGGTTTGAAACCTTTCTTCCTTTGGTCAGACTTCTCATTCTTCTCATCCTTCCATGTCTTATGATAATCATGTTTACCTTTGCTTTGCTCATATCAATACTTATCCTTCTTTATTGCTTCTTCAATATTTCTAGGTTCATAAAACTCAATTCTGTCTTTGTAATACTGAGGCAATCCACTCAGGAAACGATGGATCTTCACTTTCTCATCTTTAATGTACCTGACATACCTCAATAGTTGTAGGAACTTATTGGCAAACTCTTCCATGGTTTGTTGTCCCAATATCAGCTCATGGAACTCCTTAATATTGTCATCATAGTACCTATCAGAGAGGTAATTCTGCTTGAAATACGTCTTGAACTGTTTCCACTTAAGTCTCCTTTCACTGATCCTCTTTACTTGCTTGAAGTTCTCCCACCAAATGGATTCCATTCCATTCAGATTGAATATGGTAACCCTTGCCTTCATGTTTCCCAAATAATCCTGAACTTGGAAGTACTTCTTTATCCCAAGAATCCAAGCTTCAGACTCTTCTCCAGTCTTGAGCTCACCATCAAATGTAGGAGGTTTAGACTTCTTAAATTCATCCCAAGAGTGATCCCTATGGTGCCTCTTTCTCTTTCCCTTCCAAGAAGAAGAGCTTGAGTCCCCACTAGATTCTTCTGAGTCAGATGCTCTACTAGAAGTCCTTCTTCTTCTTCTAGTACTGCTCTTACTACCTTCTAGTTTTACTGTACCCTGTTCCAAGTCTGTCTTTCTTTGCAATTCTATTAAACTCTGCAACATAGAAGCATTCAACTGATGCTGATCTTCCTAGGATTTAATCAAGCTTCTCATGATGGCTGCAATATCTGGCAGTGTCTCTTGGAATCTCCTTCCATTAGAATCTATCTCATCATTTCCAACTCGTACATTTTCCCCCATGGCATATCGTGCATGCTCATAGGAGTCTTGAACATCATATCAATCATGGGTTCTCATGTCCAAACCACAACCTACCTTACCTAACTGCACTACCTATAATACTGCCCTTGAAGGTGATTATGATTCTACAAAATGTGTCAGTAACACAACTGTTAGATGCATATCATTTATACAAATTAGAATTACTTACCTTCTCTTGGAAAAATCATACAATGACAACTTTTCTGAAAACACAGAATTGTCTTCCTCAAAGATCGACTGTCTCAGGGGAATCACTACTCATATTTTTGTTTTCATCTGATCGGATCCCTTCCCAATTATCCATCCGATGTATTGGGTCACTAGTTGACAACTCTTCCGACACCTCGGTGGATCAATATTGATTTGTCATCTGATGCACATCGGTTCAATCTTCCTCTATCTTTTGATTCCATATCAGGTCGATCTTCCTTTGTCACCTGATAACATATTGGGTCGATCTTCTTCTGTCATCCAATACCATATCGGGTCGATATTCCTCTGTCTTCCGACGCTTTGGCTGATTGATATTCTATTCTTTTCTAACGCCTCGAGTTGATCTTCTTTTCTTTTCTGATGCTTCGGATGATCGATCTTATAATATTTTCTGATGCCTCAGATTGATCTTCTTTTATTTTCTGAGATTCCTCGGAGGGATTCACCTAAGAGCCATCAGAAAACTTTTTCTGAGATTTCCTCTACTTCGAAAAATTTGTGAATTTTCTTCTCTTCTTCCTTTTGTTGCCACCATGTTGGCTCCCTTCTAGTGATCCTTGCCAACACCTTCGATCTACCTAGTAGAGACCTTCGAATCCTCCCAGTCGGCACCTTTCATTCAACCTAGCCAAGATGTCATGTTCCCTCAAATTGACCATTAAAAGTGTTGACCATGCTAAGTTCCTAGGGGCTCAAGTTGTTATTAATTATTCCTCCTAGGATAATTTTTTCC
>LPNX010480510.1:249054-378183 GCA_001517045.1 Pseudotsuga menziesii
TAAGCCTCCAACACGTTCAGGTCGAGATACAGTGAAGCCCATGCTTCACCTATGCTCACAGCCTCTTTTGCCGGTCATATTCTGGGCCTCCTGCCCCTTTATTTTGAAAGCCTCTTTGTAATGGTCAATCAATAATGTTATTTCTGTTATGTACTGTAAATATATTCTGAAAATTACATTTACCAGGTCGAGATATCTCATACCCTGAGGGATATTACACAAGACCTTCAGCTCCTCCCAATAGAGAACTTTGTCTCCTCCCAGCTGAGACCTTTAGCTCAACCCAGCCGAGACCTTCAGCTCCTGCTAGCTGAGGTCTTCGAAAAAAATTCAAACTTAGACAATTTTCAAAATTTCTCCTTGCTGGGTTTCTTTATCATATGGACTCATCTCAAGTCATTCGATGTATCATATGGGCTTATGGCTAAGTCATCTGATGTATCGAATGGACTTCAGCCAAAGTCATCTGACATTTTCCATACTTAGAATTTTTTTTTTGAAATTTTCCCGTCTCTTACACATTTTTCCTCTCTTGGGCAGAGGGTAACCTTGCTTTTGTTACTACATCTTCATAGAACATTGAGGCCCATGCTACAACGTGAGCTCTGATACCACACTGTAACGTCCCCAAACCTTCGACCAGTGAAGAGGATGCTACCAATGCTGCTATCATTCTGGGAAACTAGCCCCATGAACATAATAATGGAAAATGAAATGATTTGAACTAAAACATGCATAAATTATTACCATATAGTGGAAGAAAAACCATACATTCAAGCATTTAGCATGTTCATCATTTTCATTAAACATCAAACACAATTGCAAAGATGAGATCGCCAAGAATACTTATCTTATGAAGAATTCGTCCCGCAACTAGCTATGTCATTGCAACATTCCACCCAACCATAGGCCAGTGTGCTCCTTAGTCTCTCAGCAACACTGCCACCTCCAATATGGGAATGATTCCCACAAGAAATAAGGAAACTAAGCAGGCTCACAGGTAGCCAAGGATACCACACTATTCATCCAAGCCAACACAGTTGGGTTTATCAGCCTAAGAGTGCACAACAACACATAACCAAGACAACAAGTTGGGTTTATCATGTTATCAGGAAATGGAAGCATTGTCTGCTAAGCTATTGGGCTCATTGAAGAGCTAAGGATGCTTGCACCAGAACTAGCTTGACTCCTAAGACATCCACACACACCCAAAACAAGGAATCATTCCCTTCTCTGCTGCACAGTCCCTCAAGACATGACTTCCCTTCCAGTGCTATTCATGAGGTGTAGAGAAGAGAGCCATCCCTCCAGATCTATCTATGAGGCTCCTATAAACACTAGGTTTTTCAAGCAGATTCCTTTCCACTCCTACATAGTCCAAATACCAACCCACTGTTCACACACAGCAAAACATACAGCCCTGGGATTGAAAGGAAAACACCACAGACCCAAAACCAGAATGTCAAGAATGGTTAACACATAGCTCCGACTGAGAAAATCGATTCTTGAGTCATTCTTGGCCCTATTGTGGCCAAAATGACTCAACCAGAACCCACAACAACCCAAATTTCATGGGGGAACCAACAACGGTTTCTCAGTTGATTGAGGAAGGAAATGTAACCGGCATGAAGATGAATTCACATGCCTAGACCCACAATGTCAAGAAAGTTGCACTCCTCAAAATCAGGAGAGGAAAACTGAGACAGTCATGGTATGCATGCATGAGGACTGAGTGACCACGTGAGGAAAAACCCCAAACCTATGCATGACGAGAAAACGTCCAGGAGCCCAAATCATCAAGGAGATCTACCCACAACAAAACCGTGAAGGTGAAGTCACTCTCCCAGTTCCCTACCTGAGGAGAAAAATGAATAATGGGGTCGTCCCCTCTTCCTACCCATGTGAGGGTGAATGAGATCCATGGTGGAGTGTGCATGTGGGAAAGGAATGACAGTCCTACCACACACCACTGTCCATGCAATAACTACCCCCAACTAACATCGAAGGAGTTAATTTGGTAGTTGACTGAGACAAGGAAAGGTGAGTGAGACAAAAGGTGGGTGAGAACTAAATGGGTTAATCAATTGACACTTGGCTTTTCTGCAATGGCTCCTAAGGGTTAGACATTTCCCCCTCCTTTTCCTTAGGAAAATCATTCCCTTTTCATTATGGTTACATTGGCATAGTTGGTTCTTATTCTTTTTAATTAAAATGCATATTTACATGATGTGAAAATTATAATGTGCCGGCAAGCACGAATATACCATCGGCAATGGTTTTAATTCTTGAAACATAAAAAATTGAATCGATGGTAGGGATTTTTACTTTAGCTCCACACCATGATTAATTACAATATATACATCACATACATTTAATTCCCATGGGGTCAAAACCGGGGTGTTACAAGAGGCTAGGCCTACAACCAGCATGAAAAATGGTTGGCTCTATAGAACTTCCTGTGATGAGTAGAATTGAGAGATAGCACCATTTGATTGAGATAGGGGAAGTAGTGATGATGATGATGATCCAGTGATGATCTATCTTTGATGATGATCAGTGATGATATAGCTTTGATGATGATCCAGTGATGATCCAGATTTGATGATGATCCAGTGATTATCCAGCTTTGATGATGATCCAATGATGATCCAGAGAAGAAGACTTGTGCTGATGTATTGTGTCAAAAAAATACCTTCCTATTTAAGTGGGAGTGTTGATGTATTTGTAACTTTGGAATGTATTCACTTGTATATATTGTATTTCATTGATCTTCGATGCTCCTATTGGGAGAATCACTTGTATTTCCTTGTACCTTGATGTTCCTATCGCGAGAATTTCTAAAATTCATGAGTTAGTCCCCTTCATTGTAATTCAGGTCATTAGTACCTTATTTGTGGTTACTCGAGCCTACATAACTAAGTTAGGATTACACAATACTACATACCTGAGTCAAATATTAAGTGAATGAAAGAATATAAATAGAGAGTGAGCCTCTCTATTTATCACAGTCACTCACACTTAGTTGTAGCGCATAACTGAGAGATAGAATAAGTTGGGACAAGAGAGATAGAGAAAACTGTTGTTAGGAGATCATCTTTGTATCTTTGGGTTTTACTTTTGGTGCGCATTCTATCTCTGAGGAAGTTGTGGGGTTTTTTCCTTTATGGTTTCCCCGAGTAAAATCTTTGCATTCATTGTTTATTGTGATTGATTGTTGTGCTTATTATTCTCTCAAATAAGATCCTAATATCATATATCTTAAATGATAAAAATCTAACAGAAATTTCTTGACAAAGCCATTTCCTCGTTCAAATATGAGGTAGTAAAATCCTTGATGGAAAATCAAACTAAGTATGTTCCCAAACCAACCAATTCTTATCCCATTTCCTATTTTAGGGAACCTTTCTCATTGTTTGCGTCCATGTTATGTCATTTGTATGGGTTGGAAAATTATTCATTGTCCAACGCTGAATGGGTTTCGGTATCCCATCATATTCTGCTTACAGGTGACTCCTTCAATTGGGTGCAAATTCTATCTATGAATCTGAAGGAAGAGATTGAAAAATACCAGAAGACCTCAGCCACCAGGAAGCCAACATTTTATATATCATGGTATGTAATGGATGTGTTATGTGAAACTTATGCTTTTCTCACCTTAGGTTGGAGTTGAATAAAAATTCTCCACTAGTACACATTTATTGTTTAGATATGTGGGAGGACAATTTTGTCCCTCGAGTCTATGAGATTTGTGACCTGTTTCTTGGGTCAATGTACCATATAATTTTCAAGGAAGATGCTCTAGAATTTTATGAGAGAGATAGAGCATTGATTGCATTACATAGTGATTTGTATGTTGGAGTACTTATCCTATATCAGAATGAGGGGAAGTAACATAGTTCATCTACTGCCAAGGATAGTTCTAGATCATATGGTATTACAATAAGTATCCTATCAGACTCTCATTTATGGGGTTTTTCCCAAACTTGCATGGCATAAAAGAAAGGCTTAGCCTAAATTTACATTGAACTTATATTCTCTTATTCTGCAAACCTCCACCCATGCAACTGTGTTGGGTGAAGAGACTGCTAATATGAACCTGGGGGAATCCCCCAGAAGAATGCATTGAGCAATATTGTTGATCCATATGTAAAATCTCATGTCTTTAAGTATCAAAAGGACCTCAAGGATTTCATCTTCCACTTAAAAAAGGTAAAGCTGGCCATAGAGGATAACCTTCAAAGGAAGAACATGCAAAAGGAACCAAAATATCAAGAAGAAACCTCTGCTGCTACCCTTGTTTCTCAGTTAAAGGATAAAGGTAAGGCTGTCTTGGATAGCCTGTAAGAACCCAGCCTTCACAGATGTTGGATACCCTTCACTAAGGGGCATATTTCAAGAGAAATATTGAGAAGCTCATTTCTCAGCTACAGACACAGACAGAAGAGGCTGAACCTCATCCTAAGAAGCAGAAAACTCAGCCAGTGCCTCAGGAAGTACCCAAGGAATAACATCCAGCACCACCAACTCAACATGCTCCTCAAGAGAAAGTGTCCACGCATATCCCTCCAAATCAGTAGGTAGAACCTCCACCACAAGCATTAGAGGAAATTTCAACTCAAAATGGGCCTTTTAAATTTTATTCAAATTCCATGTCATCATGTGTTAGCCAATGAAATCTCTTTAAATTTGAAATACCATATAGGTCTTAAACAGTTTTTTAATATAAATTTGGGGATAGGTATCATTAAAAAAACTACTTTTTTGTTTGTATTTTTGACATATCTCCCTGTGTTTTTACTCAAATTTCGATCGGGAGAGCTCATTGGATGCAGAATTAAATTCCACATCCAATGAGTACCCACTCATCATACTTTTGATGGAATCCGCTACCCCGAAAAAAATAAATACTTGAAAAAATGGAATGATGACATCATCATTCCATTTTTTCAAGGAATTTTTTGTTTTTGGGGTAGCGGGGTCCGTCAAAAGTATGCCGAGTTGGTACTCATTGGATGCGGAATTTAATTCTGCATCCAACGAGCTCTCCTGATCGAAATTTGAGTAAAAACACAGGGAGATATGTCAAAAATACAAACAAAAAAGTAGTTTTTTTCTTTTCTTCCTCCAAAATTAATAAATATTATTTTATTATTTTAACTATTATTTTATTAATTCATTTTAGGAGGCCCATTTTGAGTTGAAATTTCCTCTAATGATGAAATTGAAATTCATGAGATCCATATCGACTTGGAGTAAGAAAGTGGGCCTTTCACATGCCCTGTAAATATACTTACCTCTATGACATGTTCTATTCCTAGTACCCAGATGTTTGAAAATATTTTTGATTCATCATTTTCTCAATTTTATTTTTTTGAATTAAATTTATCCCCAATTTTCAAAGCTACCACTAGCACTCCTATGGAATTCATTGATGTATCTATTCCTACTTCTCCCCTTACTTTATATATTATTTACACCCCCTTACTACCTCACAATACACCAACATCCCTTCCTTATCACCTTCCTCAAATAAACATTCCTTCCATTTCGACAATGCCTTCTCCCCAAATTCATACACATATCCTCACTTATTCCTCATCTCTTGCACCTATTATCCCCACTTGTCCCATGATTATTACACCCATCAGCATGAAAATCCTAGTTTCCCAATATCAACCCGATCCCCTGGTCACTCCACAAAAAGAAACCATTTCAGCTTCTGAAGGGATGGAAGATTTTGGTGAGGATGTTGTGGTCTTTTTAGGAAAATATTTTTGGAGCAAGAATGAAAAAGTAGTGATGAAAAAAGGAACTAAGAGGATAAGGGAAGGCACAATCAAACAAGTTCTTGCTCTTAATCAAGTCATCTAGTGAAAGGAACAAAGTTCCTCAATAATAGAATAACCAATATAAGTAATATATAAATGACATAAAGGGAAAGTAATGTAAAATAAGATGTATGATAGATTACAATTTGTAGCCACCCTTATATATTGTGTGGACAACCATGAATGAACGTCCACGTCCCTTAATCTAGTATTACATATCACTAGTTAATATTTAATGTATTTATCATTGTTTTTACATTGCCTTCCCCTTAAGGGAAGCTTTGTCCTCAAAGTTGTGTTGATAGCAATGTCTTATTTCCTTTGAATGATCGTCTTGGGATACTTTTCTTTCTGTATTTGTGACATTTGAGGAAATGATTCGATACGAGTTACGGATTCCCTAAGAGAATTGTTGCATTGTATCTGTTGTGGTCCATCCCAGATCTATTTTTATCGGATCTCTAAGATCATTTTGTGGGATGATTCATCTCAATTGTTGCTTAGTATGTCTATATTTTCATAAGTCCACATAATTTTTCTGTGAATATTCATTTTGACCCTGTCATTGGTCAAAATGACGATTATAATTAGGATGTCTGTAAGGTGTAGGTGTTGTTTGTTCTTCTTTCTTTTGGACTACGACGAGGACTATCATCACTTGATTTGATTTTTAGGTGCATTTTCTTGGATTTGTGCTTCTTGGTTCTCCAGTATTTTGTTATGATTCTGAATCTTTTCGATTCTTTCATCTTGCGACATTTTTTCAATTTATAACTCCTTGATTTGATTCTATAGTTCCTGATTACGATTATTTATAAATCTGCTATCAAACAAGAAGACATTTTTTCTTCCTGCTTTTCCAGTATTTTTCCTTTGAGGTCTTCGTCAGAGTGTTCCCTCTTGCTACTTCTTTTCAATTTTTTGATCTTTGTAATAAATGTTTTTTTATGATTTCGTAGTCAAAAAATATCTTCGGTATTGCTTGATAATACCTTGTTGACTTTTTTTAATTTCAACTTATGTGTCTTCTTACTGTCGTCATGTTGTTGTTGGAGTCTTTCTTTTTGTTGTTGTTGATGGCGTAATTATGTTTCCTGATTTCCATAATTTTCATGTACTTGTGCCAATTCATCTTCTTTGTTGATGATGACTTTGTTAAGATTACTAATTTGTTCTTCCAATTCGATAATATTCTGATACGGATGTTCTTTGACTATTTTGACCTTATTATCTAGTCGTCAAGTTCTTGAATGATGCCTTCCAGTCATGATATTTTCTCATCTTTATCTGCTAGCATTTCTATGAGTTTTCTTTTACTATCTTCCAAAAATCCAATATTCATTTTTGAGGTAGTAATCCTTATTTTATGTTTGTCAATTTCGAATAGTAGACTATTATTGGCGATTTCGCACTCTTTTAGCTCATTCGAAAGTGCCCGTAACTGTGATTGTAATTTTCGTATCATAGTCGCCATGACTTCTTGAATTCCAATTTTTTGAATTGGTCTTCTTGTTTGATAGAATATTTCGATTGATTGTCTAGCCTTCTTTTCTTTCGCTTTTTCAATGATAGAAGATATTCTTTGATTAGGTTAAATAACCCCCTTTTTTATCTTCTTTTCCAAAAATAATATTCAATAATATTATTTCTTTGTATTTTTTTTCTTCCCTTTTTCTTTTATAATAATAATTATTAATTATTTAATTAACACTTATATTAATGTTTTTTATAAACTATATATATATATATATATAGTTTAATATAAAGTTTTTTTAAATAATAATTAATTATTGTATTAATTATTATATAATAAAAATCTTTATTTTATTATTTTATATAATAAAACAAGAAATTGAACTATTATAAATATATTATAATAATTCAAATCAAAGTAAAACATGGTTGAAGCTGGAAAGCAAAACCATGTGCTTGTTTTACTTTATCTTTTCTTTTTTTTACTTTTCTTTTTCCTTTCTTTTGTTTTTTTACTTTTTTTTTCTTTTATCTTTTTTTAAGTTTTTCTTTTTCTTTTGGACAATGTCCAATATTTTAGGGAAAACCTAAAATAAGGCTATAAGCCAAAAATCAGACAAGGTCTGAGAATTAAGGCCAAAGGCCCAAATCACCCAAACAAGGCTCTGATACCACTTGAAAGGAACAAAGTTTCTCAATAATAGAATAACCAGTATAAGTAACGTATAAATGCCATAAAGGGCAAGTAATGTAAAATAATATGTATGATAGATTACAATTTGTAGCCACCCTTATATATTGTGTGGACAGCCATGAATGAAGTTCCACATCCCTTAACCTAGTATTACATATCACTAGTTAATATTTAATGTATTTATTATTATTTTTACATCTGGAAGTCAGATTCCCATGATATTAAACAAGGGGATTTAGATACAACAACTTTCATGGGGCTTTAGTTGTTTCTTCTTTCTCCATATTGACAGCAGAAGAATTTAAGCATTTAGACTATAAATTCCATGATGAATTCTATCAGTCTATGACCAATTTGTATGCAGGTTTTAATGAAATGCAGAAATTGTACAACTCATTTGAGTGAAAATATGATGTCCTAAAAGATCATCATACTCACAGAAGAGAAGCATCTAAGGCTTTCAACAATGTATTAGACTGGAAGAAACATATCAAAGATAGGCCGCATGATTTTCCATTTATGGATAAACTTCATACCAAGAAAACTAAAGTTACAGTCGAGACCTGGGAAATCATTTGTGATACGGTAGAATCCATCATCAAAGGTGGACAGATTGCATGTATACGTAGGTGGTTGGATTCTGAAACCTTTCTTAGTTTTCTGGACTTTCCTTCTCTAGATACGATTGACCAAGAACATCCCCCTAATCTCAAATTGGAAGAAATTGAACAAAAATTTTCTACAGCTAAGGAGAAGATCCAGGGGATAAACAATCTCACCGTGCATGAGAT
This sequence comes from Pseudotsuga menziesii, assembly GCA_001517045.1. Lineage (NCBI taxonomy): Eukaryota > Viridiplantae > Streptophyta > Pinopsida > Pinales > Pinaceae > Pseudotsuga > Pseudotsuga menziesii. Next base: position 257,841 of record LPNX010480510.1, read on the forward strand.
CACGATATGGATTGAGATACCTTATGCTGTGATGGTTAGAATACATTAGTAACTTGGGGAGTGGAATAAATTCAAGAAGAGTGAGGTTGCATCCCAAATCTGCAGAACAAAAGTACACCTAGAGCATGCAAAATACCAGGACATTGATGATCTAATGGACCTAGATTCCAAGTGGCATTCCACCCTTGGAAAACCTTGAAAATACATTATTTTGTAATATCACATCTTGGGAATTTTTATTTTCTGTAAAATATGAAATATTATTTAAAGGGAAGGAATTTCCCAAGTAGAGAGGAAATTTGGAGATTAATCCCATAAGTTATACTAAAGAACAGACTGCCAAGTGCATAACATGAAAGCTTGTGAATTTTGTACTCTGTAATTTTTTGCAAGTTAATAAAATTACAATCATTTTATGCTATGTTCCATGGTTGTTCATTAAATGTATTTAATGAATTCTAGTCCTTCCATATATTTGGTATTTTAATTATTGGTTGTTTATTTATTAATGTGTTGGTTCGCGTATTGATTTTTCCTTATGAAATTGACATATTGAATGTGTGTGAAACGAATTATTTTGTTTGATCCACATGGTTTATTTCATGGTTGATGATTAGTCATTGATCTCTTATACTAATTTGTCAATTAGTATTGCCTCTTGGACATGTTGTACATCCGTAATATTTGGATAAACCTTTTGCAATTTTAATTGTGTAAGATTTATTTAAAGTTGATCAAAGAGATCAATTTTAATTTTCATTTATATACATCAAGTAATTAGTTTCTTTTGGCTATTATATTTGAAATTTTCCTATCTCAAGTCCACTATTTACCCTGTTTAAGTTTTCTCAAATAGTTAGTCTAGGAATCAATTACTTTGAATCTTTTCTCACTTGTCCTAAGAACAGATCTTATAGATCTGAAAAAAATTTGTGCCAGTGGAGGCCTTGTATCCATAGGAATTAGTCATCGCAAAAAATTTGGGGATAGAATCGTCTCTATGTGGAATTTATTCGAATCCTTTCTGGTTGTACTTTTTCCTTCTGTTGATTGCCTTGTACTTTTTATAGCAACTTGCAATTTAGGTCTTCAAAAAAACACTAATAAACCTCCTCATCCCAGATCACCCATCATTATTAGGAGCCACATCCAAGATTCTATGTTTGCAGCTCATCCTCCAGAGGGTCAATCAACCATCCCTACCACCCCTATCTTAGAAAGATCCACTGCAAGACCTGAAAATATTTTTACACCAGCTAGTAGTGGAATCCTTACTTTTGAATAGTGGAGGAAAAACACCAACAAAACTGTTGCAAGGGTGGAACCAGGAACTAAGACAGTTCGAAATCTCAGAAACATATTTTCTACTTTTCTTTTGACTCGTACCTTTCCTACCCGAAATATTACCCAACAAGGAGAAACTCCTAAAGCTCAAGCAAGTCCACTTCTAGAAACTATAGAACAATCCCCAGAATATCCACATATTGACTATCATCTTGGTGGAGTATTGCCACCCACACCACCTCCTTCATCTCCACATTCATCAAAAGAATGCACAGATAGTGAAACCTCCTCAAAATATTTAGAGTATCCACTAGAGATACCAATGGATCACGATCTCAACAGACCTTAGCTTGACCTAGACGCGGTTCTTATCCCTGGAAAATTACATAAATTTCCTAAGAACCTTGAGAAGTGGCTTCCTAGGTTCAATCCAAATGATAGGATCCCTACGGAAGATCATATCAAGAATTATATGCAATCTATCATATTGAGGAGTTTCATACATGAGGATGTGGTGTGTATATTGTTTCCTTATTGTTTTGAGGGACACGTATCAACTTGGTACGTTTCTTTAGAATCATCTTCTATTAATTATTAGTAACAATTGAGGCACTATACCTCTAGAAGTTTGGCGATGATAGTAACCCAGAAGACCTTGTCATAGAATTATCTTCTCTTGGGATAAAACCAAAAGAAGGAGTTAACAATTTCAATCAAAAGTTTTTCTATTTAAAGAACATGATACCTGTCGTAGTCCTTCCTACTGAAGAAATGTTAATAGACTACTATATTAAGGGTTTACCTACGACTATTTCCATGTGAGTCAATTGTGCTGATAAGGCTACTCTGCAAGTAGCCTTTGTGGAGGATGTTATAGTAGAAAAGGATATGTTTGGTCTTAAATATAATCCCAACCAAGAACTGGACCAGCCTTCTACATCCAAAAGAAGGCAAGAGAATGTTTCTAAACCCACAACTATAAACAAAGAACCTTACAAAATGGATACCATGAAAACCCACTACAAAATATTTCTAATGACATGGTAGATATTAAAAGATCTAGTAGTGATAATCAGGTGAACAATAGAGGTCAGGAAAGGTTGCCACTTAGAATACCTTACCAGCCTCCAATAAATCAACCTCCTCCAAACCCTACGGAGACACTCACCTCTCATGAGATATATTCTATTTTTAAATCCTTAACTTCCACACCTCAAACCATACACGATGATACTAGACAAGAAGATATAGAAGAAATGCCTCCCACTAAAGAAAAAGATCCATATATAGACACAACCAATTTTTTTTCAGAGTTACCAATGGTAGAGGAGGAGGAATATACAGAAGTTGTATTTGATCTGCAGCATTCATACATCACCAGGAGTAAATACTTGACATGATAGGACACTCCACCAATGACATCTGCTCAGGGTACAAGTTAAATAGTCCCACTAAAAGAAAAGGTAATCCCTGAAGTTGAATATAATTTCGTAGATGATCTAAAGAGGGCCAAAGCTCATATATCTATGTTTGAACTTCTCAAAATACCATCCATTAGAGAAATTTTACCTAATAATATGGTATTAAATAAATATAGAGAATCTCAAAAACATAACCTAGAAATTTGCACAAAGCCCGAGTCTCAAAAATCTGGTAGTAAAAGGGTCCCACCTTTCTTGCTGACTTTTGATATTTTTAACAGAAACATCCACAACTATATAATCGATTGAGGGGAATCCTCAAATTTTATGCCTATGTCTATGTGTATAAATTTAAATTCAATGTGGGAGTCTTTTCCTACACAGATAGTGCAATTAGACAGATATAGAGTAAAATTCTTAGGGGAGCTAAAAAACGTCCTTTTAAAATTGTATTTCGATCCTAAAATACATCAGACAGTGGATATTGCAGTATTTGATGTTCCTGAGACATATGGTATGTGTCTAAGAAGAGACTTGTCTTAGAAATTGAAAGGATATTTTGCTACAGGTTGGTCCCATTTGTGGCTTCCATATAATGGGAGGCCTAATCAGATAAAGACTAATAGAGAACCTCTCATGAAGCAAATAGTCACAGATCTAAATGATCCAAGTGAACCATCAGTATTTGTGAATATAACCATTTAAAACTACACCCTTGACTCTTACTTTGGTGATTTTCCTGCTGACACTTTCCTAAATCAGAATATTGACAGACTGTCAGAAATCAACAATTGTAAAGTTATTCCATTTTCTGGTGAAATTGTACATAATGTATATGATGTTAATACCAACTTTAGATTATATTTGTCATCATGGACACTTTTATTTGATGGATCTAAGTCTAAATATGGCGTTGGATCAGGTTGTGTACTTATCGATCCTAAGGGCGCCAAATGGATTATTGCTTGTAGACTAGAATTTGAGTGTACCAATAACATTGCTGAATACGAATCCTTGGTACAATGGCTGAAGAAAGCAATATACTTGGGAGATGAAATTATTTAATGTTATGGGGACTCTGAAATTATATTCAAACATGTGAGAAATAAGATCCATTGTTTATCTCCCCAGATTTTGAATTATCAGAAATTAGTAAGGGACATGACAAAATCATTTAAATACTTTAGCATTAAATCTGTCCAAAGGTCACAAAATTTTGATGTTGACATTTTAGTAAATACTGCATCTAGCCTCATTCCACTAGAATTCTTCGCTCTTGATACCTTTTGTATTGAAATCATGTACAAGCCTTACATACTCGATAACATAACTACTTGGAAAATATTTGATGATGATCTCTAGATATTAGACTTCCTCACATCTCAGGACACTTTCAAAGAATTTTCTATAGATGAATTCGAAAATGAAAAGTCCCTATCTAATAATACCTTTCCTTCTAATTTTATTCCTAAATCAGTCCTTAATTTAGAGAGATTATATGATTTCCAAGACAAGTTCAAAGAAAATCGAAATTGCAAAACTCATAGTTCTACTCTAAATTATAAGACTGTTAATTTGGGTAATGAGAAAAACCCTTAGCTCATTAATATAGGGCTTGCTTGTTCTCTTGAAGAGGAGAGAGCTTTAGTGAAATTATGCAAGTAATACTAGGATGTTTTCGCATGGACTTATGATGATCTCAAAACCTTTGATTCTTCCATTATGCAACATAACATACCCCTAAATCCCGATGCAAGACATTATCAACAAAATCTGAAAAAAGATGCATCCTAGTATCGAACCATCCATAAAGAAAGAGCTTGAGAAACTCTTGAAATCCATAATAATTTTCCCTGTTAGACACACACAATGGATCTCGAACCTGGTCCTTGTTCGCAAAAAGATTGGGGAAATTAGACTATGTGTTGACTTTTGAAATCTCAATAGAGAATATGAAAAGGATAAATACCTTGTTCCATCGATGGAACAAAACTTGCAAAGAGTTTCGGGTGAAAAAATGTTTTCTCTACTTGATGGATTTTTAGGATACAATCAGGTTCTGGTTACGAACTTCAAAAATATTAAGACTTCCTTCAAAACACCATGGAACACCTTTTCCTACAGGAGGATTCCTTTTGGGATAATCAATGCAAATGCAACTTTCGAGAGAACTATGGACATGGATTTCAGAGGCTTGATACAGAACTCTGTCGTTGTTTATTTAGATGATATAACTATTTTTTCAAAAAAAAGGCATGATCATTTAATAGCATCAAGGAAAGTTTTTGATAGATCTAGGAAGTATGGAATTTTTTTGAACCCTAAGAAATCATTCTTTGTAGTTAAATAAGGAAAACTTCTAGGATTTATTTTTTCAAGGGATAGAATAATAATTGACCCAGAGGAAACTATAAAACCGGTCTCCATTGCTCAAATAAGGCTACGCAATCTTTCTTTGGGAAGATTAATTTTGTCAGGATATTTGTTCCCAATTTTGCACAAATCGTTAGACCACTTCAAGACATGGTTAAGAAAGATGCTGTATTTAAGTGGTCTGATGCCCAAAAGGAGGCATTCAAGAATATTAAGAAGGATATAATGGAGGCTCCTGCATTGATGCCTCTTGATTTTTCAAAATATTTCATTATATATATACTTTTTCTACTAATGTTTCTTATTCTACCATGCTTACTCAAAAAAATGAAGAGGACGTAGAGATCATGGTTTCTTTCATGAGTTCTACATTAAAAGGGGTTGAATTAAATTATACAAAGGTGGACAAGAAAGATTATACTATTTATAAATTTGTAAAGTATTCCATGCCCTATTTGTTGAAGTCAAAGACAAAGGTGATCATCCCATATGCAACTATAAGGAACATGCTTATCCAAAAGGACTTAGGAGAGAAAAGAGATCATTGGATGACTGCACTCCAGGAGTACGATTTGGAGATAAATCCTACCAAGATGGTCAAATGGAAAGGCTTATGTTTATTGGCAGCCCAAACAAATATCCCAGAGTAGGAACGATAATGCATTCACGAGGAAGATATTCCTCCTGACACTATTGATGTTATTTCTGTTGTCGTTGGAATGGTATGACGATACTAAATTTTATATTTCTCACGGGTATGTGCCTCCAACCCTCGAATTCAAAAAGTGTAGGACATTGATATTGAAAGAAACACCTTATCAATTTATTGATAATGTGTTGTTCCACAAAAATTATGATGGTATCTTTCTCAAGTGCCTTGAAAAAACAAAGGCTAATAAAATTTTGGTTGACATGCATGCAATACCTGCAGGTGGAAACTTCTCAGGAGAAACTGCATCCCACAAGGTGTTAAGAGAAGGGTATTATTGGCCCACATTATTTAAAGATTCCTATAAATTTTTTATAAAATGTCATCCTTTCCAAAGACGTGCTGGAAAATTGAAGAATCCATCCTTTCCCCTTCAACCTATCACTGTCCAATATCCATTCCAACAATGGGGACTAGATTTTGTTGGTCCCATTACTCCTCCTTCTTCGCTGCAACATAAGTATATTTTGACTGAAACAGATTATTTCGCTCAGTGGGTAGAAGAAATTACCCTAAAGGTTGCTAATACCAACTCAATTATATCCTTTTTGGAGAGTAAAATTCTTACCAGGTTTGGACTGCCTAAATATTTGGTTTTTGACAATGCCTCCTATTTTAATTCAATTGATCTTACTCAGTATTCCCTTGAAAATTAAATTAAAGTGAAGTAGTCAGCAAATTATTACCCACATGGTAATGGTTTTGTGGAATCCTCAAATAATAATTTGATCAATATTTTGAAGAAAATTGTGGCTGACAATCACATAGATTCTCATACAAATATTTTTAATGCCTTATGGGTAGACCAAATTACTCCTAAGGTTTCTATTGGAAATTCTCCATACTTCCTGTTTTATGGAAAATAGTTTGTCTTACCATCGAATATTCTTCTCCCATCACTACATATTGCACAATATTTTTCACAAGATGATCAGTCCTCCCCTCTACAAGATTTCGACACTCTTCTTAAATTAGAAGAGGAGAGGGAAAAATATAGGAACAAGCTATATCACCATAAAAAAAATGGTGAAAAAATGGTTTGATGATAAGTATTCCACCAGTCGTGAGTTTTAGATTGGGGATCTGGTACTTAAGTGGGACAAACCTCACAAATACAAACTAGACTATACCAAGTTTTAGTGTCTATGGTTAGGGCAATTAATTATTATAGAAAATATTGGCCCTAGTACTATCTACTTATATATTTTGGAGGGTCTCTCTAAGGATTATCGAACAAACATCCAATTCCTCAAGAAGTATTTTTCTTGAGGTAAGTTTCACTTACCTGTATATAAGGTGTGGTTTTGATTAATTTTCTTTTAGTTTTTTGTTTGGTTTGATTACTTTCTTGTTTCTTTTCTTTACAAAACATTGTATACTTACAATAGCTAGTTGCATTTGGTAAAGTGGTTTATTCCTAGAATGTTTTAACCAGGGAATTTTAATTTGGATATGTCAGAAATCTTCACTTGCTTTATACCCAGATCGGTATCTTTATGAGGAAGAAATCCATAATCTATGCTGACTTTTTCACGATTAAATATTTAGTTCTAATGATAACTATATTTACTTATCCTCATAATGATGAATGATTTGGTGGAGTACTCTTGTATTCTTGTTGGGTGTTTCTGTGATTGTTGGTATCATATCCATAATAGCTTCTTTAACATTAATTCTTTTATGATCTCACCTTGATCTCCTTGGAACTAATAAAATCACCCTAATAAGTGTAAGCTGCAAGATAGGGGGTCTTATCGCAACCCGGCCTATCATGTACATAGACATGTTCAATAAATGACATTACCATCAATTGGTTCCCAAGCCAGGGTAATGGCTTGTAGCTTGTATTTCTAAATTATTTTCGGACATTTTAAGATACAGCTTGTTGCATTCAACGATAGGGGTTCTTATAACAAACCATCCTAACCATGTTCATGGAACTTACTTGGACTGAAATTACTGATAGGTGGTTACCAGGCCATGGTAATTTCTTTTGGTTTAAAATCCAAAAGACAAGGAGTCTCTTGACAGAGTTACATTAGAGGAAATTTGGGGTCTAAAATGGGCCTTCTAAGAAAATGCACCAACTATGAATTTTGTGAGTTGGAGTTCAAGAACCAATAGAATTTCAATAAAATGAGTCAACCATAATGGTTGAATTGACATATTTGTCATAAAAGAAAACTACTTTTTTTGTTTATATTTTTGGCATATCTCCCTGTGTTTTTACTCAAATTTCAGGTGGGAGAGCTCGTTTGATGTAGAATTTAATTCCACATCCAACAAGTACCCACACTGCATACTTTTTATGGACAGTACTATCCCAAAAATAAGAAATATTGTAGAAGGAGCAAGTCGACAAGTCAACTTGAACGAGAACCGACTTAGTCAATTAGCCGACTAAGTCGGTCGGCCGACTAAACTAAGAGAATAGGTCGACCACCTAAGGTCGTGTCGGTTCACCGAAACATTAGGTAGTTATTTTGTAATCGTTCTGTAATCATATATATTAGGTTGTTGAGCCAGATGAGAACCCATTTCAGTTCTCTGTATTGTATGGACTCATTTGTAGAATATAATCTGTTTATTCACCTATCTGTTCTTATCTCTTGTCTCTATTTTATATTTATATATGTTTTAGTGTGTATTATTGGTAACCTTATGTGATTTATGAGATTACAACATTGGTTCCGTTGCCGGTAGTACATGACTAGAATATATGCAAACAGATGATACCAGAGCAGGAGATTAAGGACTGGTGGGAACGTAAAGTTGCAAACTATTTGCAGAATTACGCGTGAAGGAGTAGATTAATAGTCGCACAAGAAAAAGAAATATTTTTCACAGAGACGCATGAAAATATTGTTGAATCAGTGCCCCAACTTTTGAAGAAATTCCTGGATGAGAAAGCTGGACGAGATTAAAGAACAACAGTTGCTAGAAAAACTGATCCGTGGAGGTAGAACAAACTTGTCGAAGTGGTTTGAGAAAATTGCTAACGACTTTTGTGAGGAGCAAGCAGTCGAAGACATAACTTCGGTGGAAATAGTCAAGGATAAATTTTACACAGATCTCACCGAACAATTTCTATGTTCCCTACCGACCTTGCTGTTCAAATTCTTGATCGAGAAAGGAGCAGGACATATTGTTGAACCTCGTCCATCACTTCACGAACTGCCATCAAAATCTAACTGGGCAGAGAAATAGAGGAAGTGGGAAAAATTCATTACAGAAAGGGAGTGGGAATACTTCCTAAGCAAACAGACCGAGCTATCCGGGCTTTCTAAAAAGCGTCGGGTGGGCTATGGGGCAATAGCTGGTCATATGTTGAGATAGAGTATAGTGGATTCTAGTCGACTACAACCAGATATCAGTCACCAGTAATGAGTAGTCGACTAAAAGGGAACCTAAGAGAATAGTATCATACGAAGGTATGTCGGACATTCAGAAAATAGAAAGGGAAGAGAGACACCAGAGAAGGGAAGCAAGATGAGCAAGAGCCTTAGAGCTACACAGAGGAAAAAGTCCTAGGGAGAACGACCAGGAAGAGAGTCCGCTAGAGTTGAATCATGATCAACATGAAGATGGTGTGGAATAAGAAGTGTCCCCTAAGGAGGAAGAATTGTGGATAAAGCAACCAGAAGCTCTCCAATTAAGAGATCCCAATGAAGGAACAACCCTCTCTCCATTGAATCTGTGTACCTGAATACCGACTATTGTCGAAGAAGACTTTCAACTATGAGCTGGTGACTTTAGTATATGGATTTGACTAGCCCATGACACGTACAGTGGACAACACCTCATTATACATCGACGAGAGGAAGGGAATTGGGTGACCTTTCAAGCGGCACCCTCCCACCAAAGTATCCACTTGCTCTTACCGACACATGAAGGAGCACCCCCCCCCTCGCCAAATACAGCTTTAGAAGAAACAGAGCATTCAAAACTGTGGCCAAATAGTTGCAGTGGACCATCAACAGTAGAATTCGACATCAAACGACTGCAAGTCGACGAAGAATCGACAACCGACGAGAATGAAATTTATGTCGACCAGAGTTGCATAAAGACGAGTACACCAATAACCCCACCACCCTCATCACCACCCCCACCTCCACTGCCAGCACCTCCTGAGAGCAGTGACAGTGATTCAAACATGGGTCACACATCGGCTCACATTCCTTTATATGAGGGGGATGAGGACCCCATATGACACTGGTTCATCTACAAGTTGACTTGGGAGGCCAACCAAGTTACAGACAAAGATAGACAAATGGCCTAGTTCGCAGGTGCCTTAAGGAAAAGGGCATTGACGTGGTATATGAAATTTTCAGAAAGACAACCCAGAGAGACAAAAGCTGAGATTAAGGTGCAATTTTAGTCATTTTTCAAAACTCCATATGCTAAGCACCTGGTCATGAAAAAACAAAAAACCACATCACTAAAGCCAGGGGAATTTGTCCGCAACTACAATAAGCGTTGGAAAGACCTACTGAGCCCGCTGGATTATGTTATAGATGAATAGTTACTAATCTAGTGGTTTCTTGCAAGACTATCTAAGAAAGTGCGTTGACACATCAGTCTGGAGATGTTCAAAACTTACGAAGATGCGCTAACAAAATCTCTTCAGGTAGAGATGGACGAAGACATACCCGCTTACCCCACGGACCACATATTAGAAGAACAACTTGAGAATGTACAGAAGTCTCTAAAAGAGTTAATCCTCAAGAATCAAGATATCTAGTGCACCAAATTCTCAATGGCCGGCCATTCTAAAGATAACTGTCGAGAAGAGTACAACTAACAGGACGTTTGATTCGTATAGACCAAGTCCTTTTGTGACATTTTCCAGGAGCACAGAGATCACTCGATGAAATATTTCCCATTCAACATGAAGAATGGAAAGGCCTCCTGGTGTGCCATCTGCAAGTCCAAAAGTTATAACACGGTCGACTGTCAATTGAACCTAAAGAAACGACAGAACTATCAAGAGGTCTACCAAACTAATGCAGTAGAACAACATAATGAGCAAAAGAATCTAGCAAATGATCAGAATGGTCACAGATACGATGGTCAATGATATGAGTGCCGATATGACAATCGACGTGCAAGCTATGGATGAAGAGGCCGATTCCCTAGGAATCGTGACAACCAACCGCGTTGACCCATCCAATGCTTCACTTGTTATAAAGAGGGTCATCGATATGCAGACTGTCCATACAAAGACAAAACTGATCTCAGATTCTGTACTCACTGTGGGGTAGGGGATCACTCACTAGAGGATTTCCCTACCATGTTAGAAAAAATTAATACGAAAAAAAATGTTAATGTCTTGTCCTGTGTGCAAAAAAATGATGTAATAACCACCAAAAATTTACATATTGTAACTCGACAAGGAACAAAAACAGGAGCTGATAACTCCAAAATCAGTAAAATAAAAGAGAAAAATGTCTATCCTGACCCACTGAAGGAAAAACAAATATACAAAGAAGAAAATAATGTATTCAAAGAAATTGCACGACAAGAAAACGCTCATAACAGTCGACCTAACACAATAAAGGAATTAATCCAGCTCGTTCAAATAGACAATTCAGTATCCCAGTTTATCAATTTGCTGTATGAAATAAAAGGTTCCCACTCTAAAAAATAAACAAAGAACATCTGCAGCTTAAATCAAAAAGACAAAAGTGATGACGACCCACTTGTCGACCTGGAAATCGAAGGTTATCATGTCCACAAGTAGTACTCAACTTCAGCTCACAAGTAAACATCATGACTAATGACACTTGGGAACAAATGGGCAGACCTCGACTCTATGAGTCAAGCATATACTTGAAACTAGCCAACCAGGGCCTAATTGAACCCATTGGAGTCCGAAAAAAAGTCGACACGACTATAAAAGGAATCTCGACCAAGGTCGACTTCAAAATCATCGACCCAAAGGAAGGATCCAGTTCCTTCCCAGCACTAGTTGGTCGACCTTGGGATAGAAAGATGAAAGCATCCATATCTCTGGACAAGGAACGAATCAAATTAAAAGGAAATGGACAAAAGGTCATTGTAACCATTCATCCATCTCAAGGGGAACCTTGGACTGAACCTATTGATGAAGAAGTCGATGTCCGAAAACTCTACCAGATCCAAAACAATGCCGATTACACCGAACCAAACATCCATGGAGAACTTCACTTAAGTGACCAAGACTCTGCTTGTTATAATTCCAACACTGAACTATATGACTAGGAGATCAAGAACTATGAAACACAAGAAAGAGGGTGTTGGACTATACAAAAAGTGCAGAAAAATCCCACCCAATAGTGCTTCATAGTGTCCATTGTCCCAAAAAAAATTGAAAAGAAAATTAGGGAACACCCTACCTTACAACCGAACAACCTGCATACTACACAACTACCAAGATATAAGGAAAGGGAATCACCAGTCATTCATGTCGAACAAGTTTCCAAAAATATTGGTGAACATGGCCGACTTCAAAGCCTAGTTGAAACTTTTATAGGACAAGCTGCTAGATGGTGGAATACCCATTAGACAAGATTACAGACCTGGACAACTGCTTCAACTTACTTTGTCGAAAGGTTTGGAGGACAGAAAGTAACCCAACAAGCTTAAATACCTGTATTCACTCAAGGAAAGAACCCAGAAGACCATATCAAAACTTGTGAAAATGAGTGGAGAAGACTTGGATGTAAGGATGAACGAGCATGGCCACACTTGTTCCCATCAACCCTAGCTGACTTACCAAACAAATGGTATAAGATGGAAGAAGCTAGAGGTGAAACCTTCTTATGGCATGAACTTAGGAAAAATTTTATTAAAGATTTCAACTTTATACCTCAAAATGAAAATTTGGTCGAAACAACAAAACAAATTAAAGAATTTATCTAGCCGAGTGAAAATAAACCCTTGCAAGATCATCGACAGATAAGGAAAGGTAACAAAATACAAACATAGCTAAATCCTCAGTCGACAAGATTACAATTAGAAAATTAAAACACAGAAGGAAAAAGATTTAGATGGAAATCCAACCATGTCGAAAGAACAAAACCTATTTACACCATCCTGAAAGTCGAAACAACTGACAAAATAGATACCGACAGAATGAATATAACCGACTTCCCTGCCACGTTCTCACAGTTCAAAGAAGGAAGTCGATCAATCAATGAAGCCAAAGCACTAGAGTGGCTAGTTCCTAAATTCAAAACTAAAGAATTCGACATCTCAAATGATGATCAACCAAAAATGGCAAAGATTGGTGACTACTGGAGTGAAGAACAGACCACAGAAATAGTAAACTTACTAAGAAAATTCCAAGATGTATTTGCTAGAGATTAAAAAGACCTCAAAGGCTTAGTCCATGAAATGGGAGAAATGAAAAATGATACTAAACCTGATGTTCGACCTGTGAAGAAAAGGCCTTATAAACTAGCTCACAAATACAAGGAGATAGTCAAAAAGGAAATTGATAACATGTTAGCAGCATGCATCATCTACCCTATCGACCAATCAGGATGGGCAAGTCCAATGGTGGTTCAACCTAAGAAACATGACCCGAACAGACTTAGAATTTGTGTCGACTTCAGGGAACTAAACAAAGTAACACTGACAGATCCATTCCCAACTCCTTATGTAGATGAAATCTTGAATGAAGTTGCAGGAAATGAATGCTACTCATTTACAGATGGATTCCCGGGCTATAACCAAGTACCAATAGCTAAAGAGGTCCAGAAGAAGACAACATTCGTGTGTGAATTTGGTTCCTTTGCTTATAAATTTATGCCTTTTGGTTTAAATAATGCACCTGCAGTTTTCTCTCAAATTGTTGTTAAAAAATTTCAAGAATACATTTACAAGACCATGGTAGTATACTTTGATGACTGGACAATATACTCCATGCTCAAAGATCATTGCAAATGGCTCCGACTTATGCTGGAGATATGTCGATAGATTCAACTCTCCATAAACATCAAGAAATGAATATTTGTGACCCCCATAGGGATATTATTAGGGCACATTGTCTATAAGGAAGGTATTAAGGTTGAATTTGCAAAGATTAAAATTATCCTCGACCTGAAACCACCAGTAAACCCCAAACAAGTCAGGGTGTTACTTGGCCACACAAGCTATTATAGAAAATTCATAATATATTATTCAGATATGACCTATCCTCTTGAATAACTATTAAGGGAAGATCAAGAGTTTAACTGGACAGAGGAATGCCACATATCATTCGAAAAATTAAAAAGAAAACTAGTTGAAGACCACATCCTAAAATTCCCAAACTGGTCGATCAAATTCCATCTCCATATTGATGCATCAGGCCTCACAATAGGAGCAATACTAACTCAACCAGGAGATGATGGAATGGATTATCCCATAGTTTATAGTAGCCGAAAATTAAACAAGGATGAAAGAAACTACTCGAACACAGAAAGATAAGCCCTAGGAATGGTCTTTGCCCTACAAAAATATCGACATTATCTCTTAGCTAATCCATTTATATTCTATACCAACCATCAGGCCCTGAAGTATCTCATCAATAAACCACTTCGTCATGGAAGGATTTGTCGATGGCTACTTCTGTTCCAATAATTTGAGTTTGAAGTTATTGTCTGACCAGGAAAGTTAAATGTTGGTCCCGACCATTTATCCTGAATCGACAGAGGAGAAGAACCTACAAGAGTCGATGATGACCTACCTGATGCACATTTATTTCGAATAGAAGTAGTCCCAATAGAACTAGAGGAAATCGCTCAGTTCTTCGAAGATGGACAGGCACCAGAGGGTATGAGCACCAAGAAAAAGCAGATCTTAGCTATGAAGGCTACACCATACAGTATCATCAATGGAATTTTATACAAAATGGGATTAGATGATATCCTCAGAAAATGTGTATTAGAACATGAAGTACAAGACCACATTATCCATGAAGCACACTATGGACCTACAAGAGGACATTTCCAAGCAGACACAATTGCAAAGAAAATCCAACAATCGGGATTATGGTGGCCGACACTCCATAGAGATTGCAAAAAGTTTGTTAGTCGATGTGACAGATGTCAACGACTGGGTGGACCCATTCCTCATACAAAAATTCCCTTGATATCAGTAAACCCCAGTCTCACATTTGAAATATGGGCCATGGACTTCATAGTACCATTTCCTATACTAGCAAAAACATTAGGTGCAAGATATATCATTACGGAATTGGAATATGTCACTAAATGGGCAGAATTTGAACCGGTCGATACATGTTCTAGTGAGATAGCTGCTAATTTTATCTATGAGAATATCATCACTAGATTTGGATGTCCACTAACCCTGATTACCAACCAGGGGACACACTTTATCAACAAAACTATCAAAACTCTAACCGACTAGTTCCAAATCGACCACCGTCGAAGTACAGTATATCATCCTAAGTCAAATGGAGCAATTGACGTATTCAATAAAACATTAACAAGAGGACTAACTAAAATATGTAATGCTGACAAGGACGACTGGGATGAGAAAATACCTGCAGTCTTATGGGCATACAAAATAGTCTATAAACTACCGACCGACCAAACTCCCTTTCGACTAGTTTATGGACAAGAAGCAGTAGTTCCACTACACTTTTGACAACAGACACCTATTATCGTAGAAATACTACATGTTGATGTCGAACAGGGAAGGAAGGACTGACTATTTCAACACAACAAGCTGGAAGAGCACCGAATCATGGCTATACAACACCAAGAAATCCAAAAGCAACAACAGAAATCATGGCATGACCACAACATCAAGAACAAAAACCTATTGTTCGACGACCTTGCTTTACTATACAATAGTTGGGTCAAAGGAAAACCTAAGAAACACCACACAGAATGGATGGGACCTTACGTTGTCAAAGAGATACATCCCAATGGATCAGTCTGACTAAGGACCTTACAGGGCATGGTATTTCAGAAGCTCATTAATGGAGCCCAACTAAAAAGCTACAGAAACTAAACATAAAAAAAAATCATATAACGACCATAACCGTCAACCAAAATCCATAAAAAACTAAAAATTCCAAAAACAAAATAATACCCTATAGACAGAAAACCATGACAAGAAATCACCATCTCGACAACCGCCATCATGACCATCGACCTAGCACCATTGACCACTTTCATCGACCGACTACTTATGTCTACCATTCTCATCACCGACATCAACCGACGACTTCAATAGTCCCATCACGCATTCATGACATTGATCACCGAAAGCAATTTTCCATTAACACACACTCACATATTCTAGCTGGAACATCACGTCCGCCATTAATACACCCATCGCCGCACACAACCACAGCATCGCCTATAAATACTAGATCGTCGAAGGATCGTTCACCGCAACCTATACAGACAGAGCATCCGAGCATCCATTCAACCAAAAGCCGGGAACCCCTTAGTGACATCGACCACCAAACCGACACAATGGCCCCCAAACAAACTAGAGGCTTGACTAAATCCAAGGAGATACATGTTGCGGATACACCTTTAGTCTGCATGATAAAAAACATCAAAAATGCAAAAGTACAGGAAGGCTCATGGAAAAAGCTATGGACTGAAATACAAGAATGGGCCTTTGTCGACAAAAAGGCCACTCAAGCAGCAGAGAAAATCAAACGCATCACTCTCTTTGACTATGCCAACGCACCTCTTATGGCCAGCTTTGGTGGTACAAAGGAAACCGCTGTCAAGTTCATCATCAGTTGGTATCACAATCTCCAGTTCTACTTTGACGAGCCAATTGACATCTCTGGAGATGTCATCTCCAAGCTGACCGGTCTTGTTAATGGAGGAGACCCTGTACCAGTCGAAATCAAAGAAGGACTGGTCAAAGAGCTCACTGGGTCACCTTCCAGGAAAAACTCCAAGGGGTTGATGATTATCCAAATCACAACCCGAATGCCATAGATTGTGGCCAAAATCATTGCAATAACACTCACTCTAGCAGGTCAAGGCAGCGACCTTAAGTTAAAGATGCTAGAAGCTGTCGACACCATTTCCACCGATGGATGAATATACAGATGGGGTGATTATGTCGTCGACATGGTGAAGACCATCTGTGAGAGATGTTAAGAAATAGGGGGAATCATCAAGTTCCCATCCCTCATTTTATGGATTTTCATGTACCACATCTTCCCAGATGGGAGTCTAGTATTTCGGGAACCGTCGAAGTTCGACATGTGGAGGTTTAAACCCTTCTCCTAGAAAGGAACCTTGCACGAACTTGAGCGCGGGAAAGTACTATTGGAGAACTGGTTCCAATAGCTCAAAGTTTGCACGACTAGATGGAGGGTGCCTCAAAACATCTGATGAAATCTACCAGTGAACTCCCACATCCAGCTGGAGCTCAACCATACCTCAGTGTGGTACATGTAGGGTGATAATTCCAACGCCAAATCCCTCGACTAATATCCATCTATCGACCAAATCTTCCAGGAACTATCTCGATAGGCCAAGACAAAAATACCAGTACCAGCAGTAGCAAAACAGATCTATTTCTCGATCGAGGAGCCACTCACGAACCAGTAAAAAGAGGAAGACTATGAGCTCAGCCTCTACATCAGCACATTTGTGTTAGAGGAGACACCAGTCGAACACACTTGTTGACTGCAGATAACCATCAACCCTCCAACCGCAAAAATAACAGAACCCCAAACCACAATGCCAAAGCCATAGCCACAGTAGCAGATAACTCCTCCAGCTGCAGAAAGTGTTGTCCTGACTCCGGCACCGACGGGTGACATAGAACTTGATAACCCTGGGTATGTTGTTACAAAAGGCATTATTTGAAAACTCTCAAAAGAAATAGTAGCAGCCAGGAAGAAAATAAAAACACAAGAACAACAACAAGGTAAATGTAAGCGCAAGCTTATCATTGCCGAATCATTAGAGGATGAGGATGAACTGGCAGCCATGGACCTTGACATCATAGAGGATGCCATGCCAAATAAAGTGTCGGTTGAAACCTAGTTCCAGTGATTTGTCGACACTAGAGCACAAACAGGTTCAAAAAAAAAAGAAAATACTACGAAGATGCCTAAAAACATCATCAATCTTGTGTCGACACTTCCAGCCCCATCATCGATGTAAATAACCAAGGAACAAGAACCAGCACAATATTCAGTTAGCCCCCTCGACTTGTACAAAAGTGCGATGCTGGAGGCAATAAAAGAAAAATTCGACAGAGATAGGGACTTGCAAGATTTCTTTGAGAAACTACCTGCATTGTTTACGTTGGCTCAGAATATTTCTACCCAGGAACCTATCTTCACATCTAGAGGACACCAACTAGGACAGAGCGCACAACCCCCAATCGTTTCAATCATCATGTCGACTTTCAAAAGAAATCCCAACAAGGAAGGTAAAGTGATTGGACATCGGTACTCCATTATTGCACCGACCGACCATGTACCCCAAGCCGACCTACCAACCACCGCACCTACTAAGGGAGAACCCAACCTAAACTCACACCCTCAGCCCGACGATCCACCACTCAACCATACTTCCCCCAAACCAATCACCCTCGATCATTCACCAACTCCATCACAACCACCACCACCACCACCCCCTGACTCAGAGAAAGGCCCCCCACAATTGATTGCATCCATACAACCAGAAGTGGTAGTCATCCCACCTCCCTAACTAGACAAACCATCGGCCTCTAACCCACAAACCAAAGATCCTGCCTCGACTGTTCCAGGTACACAGGAAGCAAATAAACAAAAGCATAAGAAGAGGAAGGAGAAATAGAAGAAGGAGCACCATGGAAATCCTTCCAAACTCCAAATTAGCTTGAAGGATGCAAGCTCCTTGACCGACACAGAGATGGGACGACTCCTCAAAACCCTAGAGAGTGAAGAAAAGACAAGGAGTGAGCGAATAAATAAAGAACTCAAGGAAAAAAACATATAACAAGTCGAGTTTCTCGACAAATGCAGGAATTTGGCCCAATCCGTCATGTAGGGCCCCATAGAGATCGACACATATAGACTGCTTGAAAGAGTGTATCACCTATTTGAGAGCATCGTGTCGACCGTCCAAGCGCACATTCAGGAAACCAAGGAGGAACAAAAAGAGGAAACTTCCCGACTCCTCATGGCATAGCACACTCCATTTTCTGAAGCATATAAAGTATTGCAAGATCATATGGAGGAGTCTGTAGTAACCGAAGAAGTACTAAGAGACTAGCCTAATCACTACGGGTAATTTTATCAGCAGACACGACAGACTCGGAAAGGGATTTAGGCACTGGAGAGCAGAAAGACCACTGAGGAAGCACTCAGAATGACAATAGAAGAACAGATAGTGCTTGAAACCGCCAAACTGTAGAAACTGGAAAGGGAAGCACATCAGTGGGTACAACAAGTTCTCCCTAACTTAGAGAAAGTTGACATCATCTTTTCGTAGATGAAATTACTTATCGAAACTGCAGAGGAGAAGGACTAGTTCATGGGTCCCAACATGGAGAGGATAACCGAAGTCTCCATCTTAGAAAAGATGTCGATCTTATCAGGCTTGACCACACTCACCATCGACATCCTGAAATTTTTGTAGAGTTGGACAGATTTCCAACATCACCTCACCATCACAGCCCCAGCCATTGTATAAGTCTGTGTACAGAAACGACCGACCATCAGACTTCACAGCCCATCACAATAAATATTAAAGGCCAGCAATAATTTTGTACCTCCCTATTTATTCGGGACGAAGAAACGTTTTGTTCATGGGGGGGATGTAGAAGGAGCAAGTCAATAAGTCGACTTGAATGAGAGCCGACTTAGTCGATCAGCCGACTAAGTCGGTTGACCAACTAAACTAAGAGAATAGGTCAGCCACCTAAGGTCCTGTCAGTTCACCGAACCGACAGGTAATTATTTTGTAACCACTCTATAATCATATATATTATGCCGTTGAGCCAGATGAGAACTTAGTTCAGTTCTCTATGTTGTATGGACTCATTTGTATAATATAATCTATTTATTCACCTATTTGTTCTTATCTCTTGTCTTTGTTTTATATTTATATATGTTTTAGTGTGTATTATTGGTAACCTTATGTGATCTGTGAGATTACAACAAATACCTGAAAAAATGTGATGATGATGTCATCATCATGTTTTTTCAGGCATTTCTTATTTTTGGGGTAGCAGGGTACATCAAAATTATGCAGCATGGCTACTCGTTGGATTCAAAATTAAATTTCGCATCGAACGAGCTCTCCCGCTTGAAATTTGAGTAAAAACAAAGGGAGATCTGTCGAAAATACGAATAAAAAAGTAGTTTTTTTCATTCTTCCTCCAAACTTAATAACTATTATTTTATTATTTTAAGTATTATTTTATCCTTTTCCTTAGGTGATCCATTTTAGACCTCAAATTTCCTCTAATGATCTTGTTCAGTTTATAGGTAAGACCTGTTTGTTGCATTGTTCCTTACCAGGGCAGTGGTCTTGTTGCAACTAAGTTGTCATTTTATAAGGAAAAAAAGAGAAAAGATGAAGAGAAAAGAAAGTAAAAAAAATTGTTGTATATATCCCTAATAAAATCCATATTCAAGGTGATTACTGGTTTGATGATCATGAGAAAGATCCAAGGTTTTTACTAGAATCTTATCTAAAACTACCCTCACTACTGACCTCTTGCTTGCAAGGATACCTCAGTGCTTTCAAGGCTTGTTGAGTATCTCTATCAGTGGTTATCAGATTGTAATATGGAAATTATATATTTTTCTCTACCAGATATGGTTGTATTCTTATGAATTTTTTTTTTTGATTATGAACTGAAATATCTTTTTACATTGACATATCTTCTTTGGAATTTTTATGTAGAACTGTACAAAGATAATTGCTTCTCCCAGCAAGTCACCATTTGTTGTTGGTAGCAACAGATACCATTTTAATACCTCTAAAATGGGAGCCCCTTAATCTTTAAATTGAATTTTGAAGCCATAACCTTCTTCTGGGAATCCTTAAACTGTAAGTATAATGTTTTGGACTTAATAAAATTTCCTCATAAGCCTTTTTTTTTTGAGGATTTCAAAAGCGCCTTTTCTTTTATAAGTATTTTTTTTGTGTTCCCGCATTCCGCAAAGGAGGATTGTGGAAATCCTTTTTTTGGGGAAGTTTACTAGAAATAATTTTCTCGCATCTCGCAATCTGAAGGGCAGATTGCAGGATGTGTACATGTATTTCAATAAAAAGTTTTTTCTGTAGCCCGCATTCCGCTAAGGCAGATTCTAGAAGGCGGAAATCCCTTTTTTGCAAGAAAACCTTTATATTCTATTTTCGACGTCCACTTTCCGCTAAGGTGAGCTACGTATGGGCAAAAAAATCATTTTTTGCACTTTTTGTTTTTTCATCTTTTCGCTTTCCACCTTTCTCCTATGCGAAATGCAGAACTTTAATAAATTTTCTTGGTCAATAATTTTCTTTCCAACTTCTGCTTTCCGAAGGTGGATTACAGAAGGAAGAAACAACAAAATCCAAAGCTTTATGAATTTTTAACTCCTGCATTTCACTTTCCCACCTCAATCTTAGTTGTTCGTTTATGCTAGATCTATGGCCTAGATCTATTTTTCATTGAGTTTTGGGTTTTTTAAATTTGTTTGAATTTACAAAATGTGTACCATTTCAGTTGTGTTTTTAATGCGCTTGAGGACTTCTACTACATATTTTTATCCCTTGAGATCATGAATTTTCTTATTTACAAAGCTTACCACCAAAATGGCATCCACCATATCTAGAAATACCAGGTCAAAAACTACTCTGCAAGAGCAGAAGATCAAATACCCAATGCCAAAGTATTCACTGATACTAATGGGTGTGTCTCTAAAACCCTCCATTTTGGACTGGTCTAGGACTGGTTGGAAAATTGTTAGATGTTCAAAGCTGAATGGGTTCTAGTATCCCATCATATTCTTCTTACAGGTGAGTCCTTCAATTGTGCATAGATTCTATTTGTGAATCTAAAAGAAGAGATTGAAAAATAGCAGAAGATCTCGACCACCAAGAAGCCAGCATTTTATATGTTAGGGTATGTAATTAATGTGTTCTGCACAACCTCTACTTTTCTCGCCTTAGGTTGGATTTGGAATAGAAATTCCCTACCAGTACACATTTATTATTTAGATATGTGGGAGGGAAATTTTGTCGCTCGAGTCTATGAGATTTATGACGTGTTTCTGGGGTCAATGTACCATAAAAGTTTCAAGGAAAACACTCTGCCATTTTCTGAGAGAGCCAGAGAATTGATTGCATTACACGGTGATTGGTATCTTGGAGGATACTTCTACTATATCAAAATTTGGGGCAGTAACACAGTTCATCTTCTACCAATGATAGTTCCATATCGTATGGTATTACAAAAAGTATCCTATCAGAATTTCATTGATGGGGTTTTTCCCAAACTTGCACATCTTAAAAGAAAGGCTTGGGTTAAATTTCCATTGAACTTAGATTCTCTTGTTATGCATACCTCCACCCATGCTGGGTAATTAGATTGCTTATATGAACTTGGGGGAAGACCTTGGAAGAATGCATGACCCCAAATAATATCTGGCTAGCCTCTTTGTCCAGGAACGTGCTAAGTTTTAGTATGCTCATGAGGATGAACTTGATGATTCCATTTACAAAGAAGCTATGGATTTTCAATAAGAATGGAGCAATATTGTTGATCCAAATGTGAAAGCTCATGTATTCATGTATCAAAATGATCTCAAGGATTCCGTCCTCCACTTAAGAATGGTAAATTTGGCCATAGAGGAGAACCTTCAGAGGAAGAACATAGAGAAGGAAGCAAAAGATCAAGAAACAAGCTCTAATGTTTCCCTTGCAACAGTCAAATGATAAAGGTAAGGTTGTCTTGGAGACTCCTATAAGAACCCAGCCTTCAAGGATTTTGGAGGCACTTCATAAAGGGGAATAGTTCAAGACAAATCTTGAGAAGCTCAGTTCTCGGCTGCAAACACAGATAGAAGAGGTTGAACCTCATCCCAAGAAGAAGAAAAAATTAGCTTGTTCTTCAATAGGTATAGGTACAAGAAGCATCGGCCCCTGACCCAAAAAATATACCTCAGGAAGTACCCAAGGAAGAACATCCAACACCACCAACTTAATTTTGTCCTTAAGAGAACGTGCCCATGTATATCCCTTCAAATCAATAGGTAGAACCTCCACCACAAGCTGAAATTGAAATTCATGAGATCCATAGTGACTTGGAGGAAGAAAGTGTGCCTTCCACATGCCCTGTAATATACTTACCTCTTGTTGGCAGCCAGCAACAACCTCTTCATTTCTTGACGAAATGAAGAGAGATCAGCTCTTCATGTGATTTATCAATTTTAAAATTATGAAAGAGCACCTTCAGAATCTTTGATTCTGAAGGTACTCTCAATCAAAGGAAAGTGATTTAATGATTCTAGAGCTGAAAGAAACTTGATCATAAAACTTGGCTTTTAAACAATTGTCAGATAAGTTTCGTAAATTTTCATTAAGTTATTGAAATCATCAAAATGAATTTATGTGACTTAAGGGATTTGTGCCAAGAGAAATTTCATAAAACATATTGTATGTTAAATAGGGTATTATTAGTCCTAAGACTAAGAGAATTTTCGAAAGTTAACATCATATGTAATACCCTATTATGAACTTTGTAAATATCATAGTTAATGGATAAATGATGTTCATATAGGAAAACTTTTACTTATAATAAATATCCTATATGATGGTATATATGTGTCGATAGGATGTTTAAAGGGTTTAAACTTAGTTTTGTACATATATAGTATAGACATTAATCTAGCCATTTTATCAATGCATCATTAACATTAGAGTGCGATTTATTACTCTTCATACCATTACGTAACATGATAAAATAGGGATGATTGTTTGGATTAGCTGGCCATGCAATAAACCAATTGTCAAATCGATAAATGATCAATCATTTGGATCGATGAGCTGGTATGAAAACGTGGCTTTCACCCCTTGACAGATTCGACAGTTGTATGCATATGGTAATATCGTGTTGACAATGTTAAATGCTAATAGTCATTTCAAATTACGTCATTTTACCTATTAATTATGAACCACTGTCAATAATCAATGGTTGCAATGATGATTCTATCAGTCACCGTGTCTCTGGTTCGCCAAGTTAGTGATTATCACTAACAGTATAATCACTAACAGTCATGGTCAAGCGTAGATAAACTGGCATAAATCATGGTATAGTGTGAAGATTGTAACACTTATCACTGCTTAAAATCCCGCTAAAATGGCAGGTTCAGAGATTGGATTTCCGTTTAGATTTGAAGCATGTGAAGGTTATCCATCATGTCGTGTGTATGGATACTTATTCCCTCTGTTTTCACTTCCCCATTCATTTCAAGTCGAAGCCCAGAGAGTGCAGAGGAAACCATGTCTCCTTTGAATCGTTTTGAGATTTCAAGGTCTGAACTAATAGAAGCTAACCATGAAATTGCCAAGAAATTCGAGAAAATGGGATGGGCACATTTCTTTCGAAGCTTTGATGGTCACCATGCGAAGATTACTAAGATGTTCGCTATGAATTTTGAAGATGACAGGGTGCAAATTGGGGGTTTCGAATTTGTTATCAACGAAGACAAGATTGCTCAAGCCACTAAACTTCCACAGGTTGGGGAACGTTGGTTTAAAGGCATGGTGGTCAATAAGAAGAAATGCTTGGCTCTGTTAATGCCATTACCAGATAATACGAAGCTAAAGATTGGTGTCCCTGTGAAATTTCTGAAGCCCGAATGGAGAATGTAGTATGAAATCTTAGTAAGGTACGTGTCCTGTTGTGGACGATATTCCCATTTACACCTATATCATTTACGATTACTATTAGTAGTAAAGGGTTGCAAACTTAACTTACCCTTCTATCTATGGAAAAGTCTTAAGAAAATGTCGTAGTCTGTCAAGAATTTCAATAACCCTGACAGTAGTCTTTGTCATCACGGGTTGATAAAAATATTATTGCAATTTCAATTATCTGCTAAGGGTGTGTCTTGGGATAAGTTTCTAGTTGATTGTCAATTGGGGCCGACACAGTACTGGCCTAATCCATCCCCACGGGCTTGTAGGAAACGAAAGGTCATAAATCCTGGGGTTGATAGCTCAGAGGTCAAGGAATCCTAGGTTGTAAACATGCCCATAGACAATGAAATTAATGAGAATGACGATAGGGTTTCAATTCCTTGCAATTCTAGGGAAATACTGGATAAACCATTACCTGGTGAGAATGATAGCAACCCCGCAAACATAAAAGAAGGATTAGCTGAAGGTGAAAATAATAAAAATGATGAAGCAAATAAACCTGATGAATGCAATAAAGATTCTATGCATAAGTTAGATCATTTGGCTCAGGTTTGTTGTGACAAAGAAGGGTTGGGTTTTGAAAACTTATCGTTTTCACGAAGAGTCACAAGGAGCATGCATAGTATTCATTCGATTTCAGGATATAGGGCGGATCAACAGACTTCCAAATCTACAGCTACTAAACCTACAGTTGTAAATATTGAGGATGATATTTCGTTGTCTATCCCTAACACAATGGATGTAGGGAATTCTGCTACTGCGCAGGGAAGTGATGTGCAATCAGATGATGTCGAAGGCATCCAATCAAAAACAAATGCAAACGACGTAGAACTTGAACCATTACACAGTCAGCATAGCGATAGTCCACGTTCTCCTCAGGTAAAGGTAAATAAAGAAGACGAAACTATGCAACAAGTGTTAGGCAATGTCTATCAAAATAAAATCACAGAGTTCAAAGGAAAGCTCAAACAGTGCCTATCAAGTACAGCCTTATTGGAAGAAGAAAACAAAACTTTCAGAAAAGAATTGCTAGAATGGATTGATAGGTGGAAAAAGGTGAACATTAAGAAGAATCAATACAAAAAATCCAAGAAATCGATTTTAAGTACAAATCAGCTGCTACTGGAACGAATTGAAAAACAAAATATTAAAATTATCAAGTTGAAAGATAAACTAGCCGAAGCTAGAAGAGTAGTTGCTCTTCATAATGAAACTTAATGGTTTTCTCATCTCATATGTCGCGGCAGAACAGGTAATAGTAATTTCGATTTTGCATGCCTGTAAAATCGGAGATTTAACAGGCATGCATTTAAAATTTTAATTTATTTCTGTTAGCTGTGTATTAAATTGATTTTAATAAGATGCTTTGATTGACTTCAATGTAGGAAGTTTTATCACCACTCTTTTTCCAGAAGTATACGACGTGATCATACAATGGCTTGGAGATGTGGCTGTTTGGTTGTGAGCTGGAGTTTTGTCAATAATCAATAACTTTCTGGAATGCCTCGACTCAGGCCAGTCGATTTCTATTTTTAGTAGTAGGTGTAATTAGATGCCCTTTTTTGTTAAAACAATCCCTATAATGTTGCATGCAACATTTATAGAGGAAAACTGAATCTTGATAGTATATAAGGGAAGAGTTTTGATGAACTCAGGAGAGGATAGAGTGTGCAAAGAAAACTTATTTTGAAATATATGTTGTTGCTAGTACCATATCATACTTGGAGTTGAAGCTTTAATGTGAATGATACTGGACATCTGCAAACAAATACTGTGACTGGTATTTCGTTTTTTGGATTTTATATATATCTATATTTTAGTGTGTTGTTTTCAACTTATATATTAACTCGGTATTGCTGTGACATACTGATGTTCAATCATCTATTTCACTTTATCAGTTCAAGTTAGTGTTTTTGAATAAATATTTCATTATGGTTTTGTTTATTAGTGTGTTTACTATAAACATAAGTTTTAATGATATACTTTTCTGTTTATTTAAAATCTTATTTGTATGTTAACAGTGACTTTAAATAAGCATTATCTCAAATTCAAAGGACTATCTTGATCATTAATTATTAACCAGTTTTAGGAATTTGAAATTAACTGTGTGTTTACAAGTTAGATTTCATTTCTATTATAGCAGAATGGATTTTGTTGTGATTTAAATATGTTTGTTTCGATCACACTCCAGTTTTTCTGTTATTGATTAATAATTAATATAGTCTTAAATTTTCTCTCAGCTGAGATAGGGTTAAATAGGATAGATAGATTAATTAGTTTAAATTTATTTTTTTTTAAGTTTAATTAGCACTGTTAAATCATTCTGCATACTTTACATAAGTTTTCATATTTTAGAAAACTTCCCAAAAATCGAATTCTTTCCTTAAGAAAGCAACCTTAGGATATTTTAGGTATTTAGGTAGGATAAATATTAGAATAGGTTATATTTTGCTGGTTTTAAGTTCTCCCTAAGAGACAAACTAGCTGGTAGCAGGACCATAACCTGCGAGGTTTTGTTAATCCAAACATACTGGATGCTGCTTTAAGCTGATTGTGTGGACAAAACCTCCTTATTGGCCTAGATTCAAAAAATCGGGCCAACACCTCTATGTCATCTTCTATTCCTAGTACTCAGATATATGAAAATATTTTTGATTCATCATTTTCTCAGTTTTATTTTTCTAAATTAAATTTATCCCCAATTTTTGAAGCTACCGCTAGAACTCCTATGGCACTAGTTGATGTACCTATTCCTACTTCTCCCCTTACTTCATCTATTCTTTCCACCCCCTTACTACCTTGTAATACACCAACATCCCTTCCTTCTCACCTTCCTCAAATAAACATTCCTTCCATTTCTACAATACCTTCTCCCCTAATTCATACACCTATCCTCACTTCTTCGTCATCTCTTGCACCTATTTTCCACACTTCTCCTATGATTATTACACCCATCAGCATGGAAATCCCAGTTTCCCAATCTCAACCTGATCCCCTAGTCACTCCCCAAAAAGAAACCATTTCAACTTCTGAAGGGATGACGGATTTTGGTGAGGATGTTGTGGTCTCTTTAGGAAAATATTTTTGGAGAAAGAAAGAAAAAGAAATGATGAAAAAATGAAATAAGGGGATGAGGGAAGGAACAATCAAATAAGTTACTTCTCTTAATCAAGTCATCTAGAATTCAGATTCCCATGATATTAAACAAGGGGATTTACATATAGTAGTTGCCATGGTGACTTTTTTGCAGGAGGTAATTATGATTTAGTTTCATAGCTAAATAAAGATCTTTTGAAAAAAGAACTAGAGATGGAGAAGATCAAACAAGACTTGGTAGCATCTGAGGCACACCATAAACAAGAATTCTAGCTTCTGAAGCAAGAACATGAAGAGAAGTTTAAGCAGTTGCAGAAGAAGAATGACTATCTCAAGCATCAGCTTGAGAAGTCAGGTGTTCTCAATCAACGACAAGAAAACAATATTGCTACCATTGAGAAACAACTCAAGGATTCTCAGCTAGCTTCAGTTGTTTCTTATTTCTGTAGATTGACAGTAGCATAATCTAAGCAGTTATCCTATAAATTCCATGATGAATTCTATCAGTCTATGACCAATTTGTATGAAGGTTGAAATCAAATGCAGTAATTTGTACAACTCATTCGAGAAACAATATGATGTCTTGCAATATCATCATACTTGTAGAAGAGAAACAACTAAGGCTTTCGACAATGTATTAGACTGGGAAAAACATATAAGAGATAGATTGCATGATTTTCCAACTATGGCTAAACTTTAGACCAATAAAATTGAAGTTACGATCGAGACTTGGGAAAGCATCTATGATGCAGTAGAATCCATCATCAAAGGTGGACAATGTTATCACTCGGTAATTTTCCTATGGTTGTGGTTGGAAACCACTGGGATAACCATTTCAGACCAACCTTTAGGCTGTATTCTAGACTATACAGCTAGAGAGGGATCTATCAATCTCATGCGACCATTCACATACACATATGTCTCACAGCAAGAATTCAAAAGGCTATATTTTTTATGGGGACAAGTTATTTATATTTTGAAGAGTGTAAGACAAACAAACAGAAAACACCATTGGGAAATGAAGTCAAATCCTGAAACATTCAAGGGCTTACAACAAAAATGATAGGTGATTATCCTTCGCAATATGAAGCAACGTGAGCATTAACATTCAGTCAAATAACTTTAAGAGAGGGAAAGGGGAAATGAGAAGAATCCTAGTGAAATAAGAGGCACCTATCTGTGGATGAATCTCTTAAAACACCTATAGCATAAGCAACAATAAAGGATGATAAAAGAAATGGAGCACCTAGCATAGGATGAATTCCATAAATTCATCATAGAAACCTAACAAATATGATTTATGATGAAAGGAGCACTTAACAAAGAAAAAATTCTATCAATACAACTAGAAATGCATTAGCATAAATTTACACATACATGGAAATGAAGCATACAGGAAAACAAATACTGAGCATTGAACACTATGATGAATCAAAGACACTCATAACATAATTATTCATTAATTACTTCCAAGAAAATTTTGGAGCTACAAAACCAAGCATAGAGGATTCTAAAATGAATGTCGAACCCCCCTTCTATCCTCTATTGAGATTACATTTATAGATCAATTTTCCCTTGATATGAATCTCGAAACAGGGCACCACAATCATCTACATCATGGGAATCAAACCCACACATAAAAAAATCATGACAAACTCTGAGGTGGAATATTCGCCATGATCACAAAACAAAAATGGAAAGCATGTTGTGATGCATGTGACTAGACAAAATGGAAAAATTTGATATCTGGGACTCAGGATTTCTTAATGAAAACAATTGTTCATATCATATTAGAATGGAATTCTGTAGTAGAGGTAAAGGAGTGGTTCTAATATCTGAGTAAAGGCTCCTCCACCCCTTCTTCCTTGATTGTGTACTGACTGGTTGCACAACCACTATCTGCTCTGCAACATCTCCCACATTCTGTAGATTTCTAGAGTAAATTACTCCTTTCAAATTTTTAGTGTGCATGTTCTTCTTACGAAATAGATCTTAGTCATAGATCTATTTTAAATTAAATCTATGCCCTCCATTTCATATTCCCTTCACCATCATTTCGCGAGCTCCTTTCCACATGATTCTCTCCATGAGCTCTTTTTTGCAACTTTCTTAGCTTTCCACAATATCCTTTCCACATCATTGATTTCCTTCGAATTCATCCCTAGCCATTGATCTGAGATCAAATTTGTGTATTGCGAATTAGGGATTCACCAATATTCACAGTTTAACTTCCACAATCTTGTTTCCGCAAGATCCTTTCCACACCATCAATATTATGTGGATTCTTTCTAGGTCATCGATCTTGTGGGTTTCGAATTATGGATTGCGGATCCATAAAATATCCATTGTTACTTCTACAAATCCCTTTCCACAATATTCCTTCTGCACCATCAATTTCTTGTGCACTTTTCCCGACCATTGATTTCAGATTGCAGATTGGAGATTTCAGATCCAATTTTTCCCTAAGCTGAAATTCCACAATTCCTTTTCGATAATTTTGCGGCTTGCAGATTGCAGGTTTTGGGTTGCGAATTCACCAACTTTCATATGTGAACTTCCACAATCCCTTTTTCACAATTTTATGGATTGCAAGTTGTGGATTGAGGATCCAAATTTTCCCGAATTCGCACTCCCGCAATTTTGCTTCCGCACTCCCGCAATTTTGCTTCCGCAATTCCTTCTCCACAATTTTATGGACCATTGATTTATTTGTGGGTTCCTCCCTCATTGTTGGATCTTGGATCAGATGTGGATCTCATCTTACCTTAAACCTTTCTCTTGCAAGATTTTTTATAGCCATCGATATCCTCCATGGTAGCTCTGCTCCGTCTATTCTCACCGAGACTTAACACCGAAATTTTGCATACTAGACACATTTCTAAGGTCGCGCTTAAGGATTTTTTACCATTACCATATTTTAGACTTAGAAATAATCCTTCTAAACAATTTCAAACCCTTTTTACATACTTCTAGGTCATAAGATATGAAATTTTATACCACACCTTACATTTACTCTAGTTTGATCCCCTTCCAACCATTTAGCCCAGTCATGGTGCTAACAACTGGCTCCAATTGGGGATGTTATCCTCCCTGCGAGGTAGCAAAGAATAGCATACCAAGTACCTGATCGGGCCATTGGGTTGGTTCCAAGATTTCCTAAAATCCTCAACCTATTTGGAAGACTGAACACAACTCTAGATTGCAACTCTAAGCTTGAAACTAAAACTGAACTGATACTGAAATCAAACTGAAAAATTGCTAACATAAATGCTTGCCATGTTGATCTTATTCACACCTACCTACCCTACTTACTGAGCACCAATTCCCAATCAAGTAAACTCTAACTTCCAATGAAGCCAACCATGCAATTGATCTAATGATTGAGCTTCTTCATCATGCTTGATCCAAATTAGAAAGGAAGAACTTAATGGAACAAGGTTATGATAGAAGACCTAATATTTACTACACACACATAACCCACCATTCCCAATGCAAATCTTCTCCATATATTCAGCTACTGGATCATGACAACCTTCAAGTTTTTCTATCATTTGTTTTCCATGACAAGCTGCTCCAATTGTAACTTCTCTAGAACCCTATCAAACTATTCTTCAGGAAAACCATGCAAGGAATGCTCATGACAATTTTCAAATGAGACATCAACTTCTTCATCCAAAATCTCAGAATTTAAAACTTGATTCCTTCCAAGTGCTTTAAAGGAAATATCATTATGTTCTTCAATAGAATCAAGAAAATTAATTTCTGAATTTGAAAAACATAAAGAAACATTCCATTTGGAATCCTCCTCTTCTTATTTCTGATTTAACCCTTCATGGATAACTGCTGGTTTTTTCATAGGCTGGGATTGATTACATGATCGCTCATACTTTTCATCCTCCACAAACAAAGAGGGATTTTCATTCTCTTGTAAATCTTTAGGTGAAATTTGAGTTTGATAAGCATACAAAGGTCTTTCTTCAACCCTTAATCCAAGCTCTGACTAGACATGGAAAACCTCTTCTTGTAACCAAATTTCAGAAGTTGAATAATATGAGGAAAAATCTCATTCACATTCTCAACTTCCTTCTCGGTCACACAAAGATTGGAAAGAATGTTGCAAACTATTATTAGCTTCAGGGAAAGAAATGTAACTGGATGAATCATAATTTTGGCTTATGTTGATTTGAGTCAAGGAAGACATTACCAACTGCTTGGAATTTTCTCGAATATTATGCCAACTGGTTTTCCTTTCTTTTTTTTGAAATGTGTATTCATGTAAAATTTCTAAAATCTATTCATCCATAAACTGATCATCACCATACATGTATTTCAAATTTTCAATGAAACCTTTATCATGCATGCAAAAATCTTGAACTATAATCAAAGAAGGATATTGATATTTAAAATGTTCATGAAATACTGTATGAAAGTCTCTAAGGAATATAAAATCTCTAATGGCAATCCCTCATACCATGACCTTGCATATCCTTCCAAACTAGCTATGAACATTTTCATTAAAGAATCCTCATGCAATTCAACTCCCAACTTATATATATTCTTATGAAATCTAACCAAATGAAGGGCAACATCATCACCCTTTTGATCTTTGAAACTTGGGAGATATGTTTTCCAATCTATATTAGGTATTCGCTTTGGAAAACCAGGAATTTAAGTACGATTCATAGGAGCATACCTTACAGCTATAGAACCCATGTTGACACTAAAGAAACTGAATCAAATCTTCAAACTTTGCAACCTTTTGAGAGTGGAGTTACCATAGAATATTTTGAAAAATGGATTCGTTGAAGATGGAGTCACTAGGTGAAATATGCACAACCTCCTTGATGTTTGACCATTGTTCCTGTTAACCCAAAAAATCCATCACTAAGCTCTACATGACCTACACCACCCAGGGACATCCATGCATGACGCTCATTTGACCCCCACACCCTCAAAAAGGCTTAAAAATATGAAAAAGGGCTTAAAACCCCTAAAAAGAGCCAAACTAGCTCCCATAGGGGCTAAAACCTTCAAAAAAGGGTTAAAACCCCTCAAAGGAGCTTAAAACCCACAAAGGAGCTAAGGATTGGTCGAAAGGGGCTAACAGCCCAAAAACGGGGCTAAAGCCCCAACCAGGGGCTTAAAACCCTAAAAATCCCAAGAAAAAGTATAAATAGAGGGGTGGGGGTCACTCTCAAATCACTCCTTCACTCCCTATCGTTATGTTGCCCATGTGAGTGCCTTGACACCATTTTCCTCTCAAGCCATTCACCCTCCCTCTCATCCATTCCCCCATTAATCCAAAGCTCCCAGCTCAGGGTTTAATTTTTTCTAGTTTCTGGGCCATATCGCTCATATCGAGCTGAAAAGAGCGACACAATCGCCTATTTAGGCCCAATTTTTTTTTTTGTTTTTCAGACCAAGTCACACATATCGGGATGAAAGGTGTGACCAGGCCTCTCATTCAAGCCCGAAAGGTGTGAATTCATTCCAAAAAAACAGATCGCTCCTGTCTACAGTTCCTGAGTAACACCCTCTCCTGATTTGGGGAAAATTTGGTGACACCCTCGCCACATTTCCCCCGAAAAGAGCGATCTGTCTCTCAGATTTGGATTTTTAAAAGTTATTGGGACTGTCAGTGTGGCTTAGCCTCCTCTGTCCATCAAATATGTGTTTATTTCCTTTCAGTCTGCAGCCTATGTAAATCACTGTTAAAACAAATGGTTAATTGGTTAATGAATCTATTTAAAGCTTGAATCAAAAAAATACTAAAGGTTTCAATTTTTAATTTGAAATTAAATCTTTCCTAGCCCTTCCTCCTCTACCCAATCATCACCCTTCGGGGTATTCTGGGATAAGATGAAGGGTGATGCTCGTATAGTAATAAGCACTTTACCTGTCATTTTTTCAAACCACTAAAAACCAATGACTTGGAAGGTAGAGGGGGTGGTAGGCCCAAGGGGACTCACAGCATTTGTGTCCTCCCTGTTGACCAACCTTGCATCCAGAGGGTGACCTGAGGATCTATGAATGGGATTAGTCCCATTGTGTTGAGAGCCCAGCACCCTTTCCTGGTTGAAGAGAAATATAGGTGTAAGGCAGTCACCTAGTCAGGCTATCATAGTTCAAGATTCAAATATGGTACATGTTTAAATTTTGGTTTATCATTTACTGCTTTCATCAACAATGTTCTGAAGTCTGTGAAATATTCATAAACCATTCAAGCAACCACTAAGTATAACAGAAAGATAAAAGACATACACACAAACCATACCACATAAAACAACCAAACTCAGTTCATGACGCCGAGCTAGCCATTAAAATTTATAATTTATACTAATTCAAACATTTGCATCCTTTGAGGACATAAGTCCCTGACTACCTTAACCATGGGAAGTACTTGGGCTCAGCCCAAAACTCATTATGAGGAGTACGACGGTAACTCCAAAGTAGCTGGCCGTTGAGAGGAATTGCCAAGCAAAACGGGAAATGAACCCCACCGATTTACTAACACTCCTGTGAGGAAAAAATCCAAGCATTGTCTCATGGTAGTCTTGGTGGCCGAGTGACCACTTGAAATCCAATAGGAATCCATTAAAACTGGGGTCCAAAATTCATTACCATATTTCACCACTTGACATACAATTCAAAAACAATTGATCCCCCACGTTCTTCCTCATGCTTGAGAGGCGATCCACCATAGTTTGGATCCTTCAACTAAAACCATCGAGACCATTCTCAACAACCCTCTACACCATCAGAAGGCCGCACATCCTCTGATTTAGACTCAAAATCATACCAGTCTGAGCCAGATCTACATACTGCACCATCTAGACCCATGGCTGGTGCAAACCCGGATCCATTTTCCGGCTTGGTGATTGGCAGTGGACCCATGTCCATAGCCCACACCACCACCAACACCCCTGCTGGTGGCCCTAGCATGGTCATGCAAACCATCATAAGTCAACTACCACCACCCATACTAACCAGTCAAATTGTCCCACCTACCATGCCTGGGGGCAGTATTCCGTCCACTCACACTGTCCCACTTGGCATGCATGGGGGCAATGCCCCTTCCACTCACACAGTTCTTTTTACCACACCTTGGGGCAATGGCATGTCCACAACTGTGCCACAAGCACCCCCAGTCATGCAGGTGCATCATGTTCCTGCGAACCCTACCACCATTGCTGCCCCATCACACATCAACCTTGGGTCAAACCTTCCTTTCATGGCACACCTCAACTTGCCTGAATTGGCTCGGTTAAAAAATGACCCTATTTGTCATCAAAACTTTTGGCCTTCCATGCCAACCAAAATCCCCTCAGACATTCCCAAGTTTGAAGGGAAGGCAGGGTAGTGCCCCTAAAACCATATCATGATGTTTCACCTATGGTGCTCATCAAACAACATCCTAGATGATTCGATCAAACTCAAACTGTTCCAACACACTATCACAGGTGCTGCAGCCAAGTGGTAGATTTGTTGGGCTATAGGGCAGACCTGGGTTTTATACCATTAACTTCGCACCAACAAACAGACCCACAGTGTTGGCCCTTTCGGCAACAACCTGCGAACAGGTTGCAGTCTCACCCGAAACAGATATGGGGTGTCATAGAACTAGGTTTCTGCAAGCAGAAGAGGGATATTACTGTACCTTTAGCCTTAACAACAAATATTTATACCAAACAGAGTTTCGATATTCACTTAATTAGATTCGCAGTTAGATAAAAGACGTTTCTTGCTTAACCCTTAACTGGGAATTCACAATGAAGCTAATATTAACAGTTATATTACTTTATCAATTATCTACTTATCAATGCATAAAATAAAACCATAACAGAAACAACACAAAAGAACCACAACACAACATATAACATGGTTCACCCCCAGTGTAGGGGCTACATCCACAAAACTGTGCTTTTATTCCTCTTCTTCAAAACAACAGTCTGATCTGCGCACTCACCAGCAGATCCGCCCTTCAAATCTAACTGCGCACTTAGTTGCAGTTCCTTTCTTACTATCTCTAAGCTGCGCACTTAGCTGCAGTTCCTTTCCTTACAAAACCCTCTGCGCACACAGGTGCAAAGGTCGTCCATGCACACAACTAGGACTTGAGCTTAAAACCCAAAAATAGATCTATCTTCTTTGCATCAGATGATCCTCATTTCATTGAATGATCTTGACATATTCACATGAGTGCCTATTTATACAAGTGCACTGTTACAAAATCATGGGCTTACACCCGAATTTTATGGACAATTACAAAAAAGAGGGCTTTCACTCAATCTTGACACCCCTAAGACTAGTTTGAGTCACAACTCCGCTTAGAAGCTTCCACAAAAACCGTGGATTTACCAAAATTAGTGACCATTAAGGCACGCATCCCAATAGGCCCCTAAGACTCACCAGTGTCCCGTCCCAGGACACTCAGCTGCTTGTCTAGTGGGAGAACTTTGTTGGCGAAGATAGTGAACTGCTTGTTGAGGCCACGCATGATATTGTCCACTGCTTGCTCCTTTTCCACCAGCTCCTGCAATGCTGTCATTGATGCTTCGCTAGCCTTTTCCTATGCAAATGCATCATACTCCTTCAGAAATTTGAGTTGGTTGTCCACAACAGTACTCAACTCCAAGGCCTCATTGACAAGGGGCTGCATAGAATTTTCCAGTAGTGTTGCTTTCATTCTATACAACTCAATTTCCTGCTGGAGTTCCTTTCTTTGCTTTACCTTGAGCATTTTCTGCATAGGAGGCAGAGTCTTAATTTCTACTTTCACTGCATCCAACTCTGCCTGTCGCTATTTGATGGTTTCTTACAGCTTTTCTACTTCTGGATTTTCCTACAGTTTTGTCTAGGCATCGACGCTTTCCTCTAGCAGCTTGGCTGCACTGCCTGCAAGATCAGAGATCTTCGTTGTTGAAGCCTGAATGTCTCTGCGACGCTACTCCCTAAACTCTGGTGGGCTCTCCGGGATGATGCATAGTTGAAGCTTCGCAATTTGAGCCTCATGTTTTGCTTTGAGCTTCTCTATTTCACTATGAGTTTATTGTGCGTAGTCTTTCATCTTGGCAATTCTTTGCTCCGGCTCTTCCTCAGCCTATATGTCGAAGTTAGGAAGACTTCGACATGCCTCATCCAATACTCATGCCAATGTGACCTGCTTACGTTCTGCATCGCTCTTCCTCTGCTCTGCTTCCTTCTACTGCGCTTCGAGGCCCTCACTTCGCTTCATGGTATTTTCCAATTGTATCTGTGAGATGCAACTCCGTCATGGACATCTTGGTGTAATCTATTTCAACTATCATGCTCATCTCTGAGCGAGATGCTGCGTCAGTTATTATGAGGGATGCGCTTGACACTTGTCCCCTGTTTTCTCTAACTGGCCATTGTCTTGTGTCTGGCTACGCACTTACTGGGGTGTTGTTTACTGCAGCACCAGTTGCTTATTTTTCTGCTAACTCCTTCAGCTCTGAAATTCCCCGAGCTACGCTGGTGAGTGCATCAAGGTGCGTAGCTGCAAACTCTAACCATTTCTTGGTGAGAACTTATGTGGACTTCGTCAGAGCCTGGTCAAGCTCCTTAGTTGTCAGGGTGGGTTCTTTGTCGATATTCTTGTCTTTGGACACCTTCATTTTCTTTCGGGACTGAGGTTTGGTCACTTCCTCTGCTTCTGGCGACTTGCGCTTATCTGGTCGATTAGGGTCTGAGACTATTTTGACCGAATCCTCTTCTTCCTCTTCATCTCCGTCATCTCCACCCTGGTCTCCTTCACTCTACTACGACTCACTCTGTTCTTCACTTTCCTCGAGTGGGTCATTTTGCTGAATCTAAATAGGGCCAGCACCCACATTGGTGACTAGAGGGATTAGAATGTTGGGCTTTGTCCCTATGTCCTTCAACCATTCAGCCAGCCACCCCTGAACTACTGCGAGGATGTATTCTTTGGTCGCCATGTATGGCAACTTCCAGCATGCCTTTTTCTTATCTGCACGGGCCTGGATGAAGACATTATGCATGTCGGCCCTGAAGTTGGCCACTCCATCATATTGAGAGAATAGCTCATTACTGAGCCACGGGGTCTTTACGATCTCATATGAGATACTCATCATATAAAAGGCAAACACATAGTTCATCATCTGCTGGGATGCTTTGTCCTATGACACCCAGAGAGATGCGTACCTTGATGCGTCAGGCATGTTCGGAGGCACAGCAACAAACTGCGCCTTGGTAGGTTCTTTCCATCCTACTAGTGTGATAAGGACTATCAACCAAGAGTAGTGAAAAGGTCTACCTTTCTCCTGCATGTCACGGTCATCTTCAAGGAATTCCTTCACAATGTATGCTGCCCAGTTGTAACTATAGCCTTCGGCACAGTTCACAGCAATACTGACAATTGGGGAAGGAACTTCATGTGGTCTGCACTTTCTCATCAATTTGCAGGCTAAGAGTTCAGCTGTGAATCGAATGTTTTGGTGCTGAATTGTCAAGGTTTGATACCCTCGCTTTCCTTTCGTTAGGTCGAAGAGGTCCTTCATGCTTTGTGCCAGCTTCGTATCTTCATGTTTTGAAGGAAATTCTATCCCCGAATCAGGCCCTTCCTTTGGTAATCCTGTGATCCTATGAATGAGCTCACCATTAATAGGAATTATTTTGTCTCCTATCCATAGGTGCCCATCATGTACTAATGCCAAGAGCGGCTTGACCACTATGGTCACCTGTGTTCTACGACCAAAGTGGGGAACATCAAGCATATTCGACAAACCAGCTTTATCTAAGCCAACAGCCCACTGTTTCACTTCCAGTAATGTCGCTCCAGTCTCCGGATATTTGACGAAGTGCAAGTATGTTCTCGGTGCAAACTAAGGGAACTTCCCACGGTCATTTATATCGTGGTCTCCATACTTAAGTCAGTCTATTTTCCCTGTCATGGTTCCGACCAACTGTACACCCTGTGGCAGCGAAGGGGTGCGTAACGTGAACTTAGCGTTCCTCCGCGGTGGTTGAACTCCTGGTCGAACAGGCTGAAGATATGGTGGACGCTACAGTGCAATGTTCTCATCCCCTTCAGATGGGATCTTTGTTGAACCAAACGAATTCATCTTGGGATCCTCTGATGTTTTCCCTGATTGCTTGTGTCTGTCTTCATTCCGCTTAGAGCATACTTTTGGTTTAAATTTCTTCATGGTAGGTCGTGTCTACATTGGTTGAGGTGGTGCTGGGGGAGTCTCTTCGCGGGGTACAGGTGCAGGTGGATGGCTGAAAAGGTTTTGTAGACCCCCCTGTTCAAATTCTCTCACTAATTCCTGAAGCTCGTGATCAGTTGTCATGGGCTCAATTGTAAAAATCAAGAAACTACGTAATGCGAACTTCACGGGTGTGGGTGTCTTCTTATAGAATCCATCAACGAAATCTGTCATAACTGTGCATTCAAGACACCAAATCTGATAGAGATCTTGTCCAAACGGTGGTAGTTTTGGCAAGATCTCATTAATACAAGCAGTTAATACAGGTAACGTACCGGCGCCGCCAAATTTGGTTTCCTCCAACGGTCGTATTTTAAGCTCCGACAGATCTTTCCTTCTTCGGCACAAGCAGTAAATCTGGCTGCGCCATAATGGGGACATTCGACACTTCCTGATACCATATTCAACATGGCTTCGAACTTCAATCCATGATAGAATGTCTTCCATCGCCTCAATGATTCCTTTTATTTCTAAGAACTTCATCAGAAATAGGTCCTGATATTCATGGAGAATTTGGGTCACTTTGCTCACCATTTCTTCATCCCAATAATCTCCAATGATAGCATACTTAGGCTTTCCTTTTGATCCAATGTTTGTTGTCCGTGTCTTCAAGGGCTGAGTCACTTCAGGTGCTTTAACTACTGGTCCATGTACTTTGTAGTGTCCTTCTGACTCAGGAATGTTAATGTTGCGTGGATCATCATGCTCGTCAATTGTGAGGTTATAACATTCTACTGCATTAGCTTCTTGTTCCTTCCAATCAGGTTGGTACTCAGCTTTTTCTTTACCATCAAACACCTTAGTGTGGATCAGCCTAACAGCTGCGTCTAAAGCAGTACACACCTCATTAATAGAAAATGTCAGCACAAAACTATCAACAAGACTATCCCAACTTACAGTACCATGGTGAAGCTCCACCTATGCATACCACTTCTTCGCAACAGGTTCCAGGGTGTGCGCGAACCGATGTAACCATTCTTCATGAGGGACATGCTTCCATGCTTCATAACACTGTTCCAAATGTTCTTGAGGGCTAGTCTGACCATTAAACCTGCTTCGCACCTCCTGAGGGTGATCCACAAATCTGAGGCGAAGAAGCTTTTGACAAGCTTCCCAACTATGAATATACTTCTTATGCCCATTCCACCATCTAGCAACTGTGGCTCTAAATACTGAATCTAGAGTTTCCAGTTTTTGTGAATTTGGTACCTGCTCTGAAAATTGCAAAATAAACTCTTTGGGTTCTGTCAATCCATCAAAAATAGGTAAGACTCTTGTCTATGAGCCAAGCCATCTGAGAGACTTGGTAAGTATTTCACACCGATGTTCATGTAGCTCATAAAGTCTATGCTACCAATTCTCTAGGACTTCATCTGAATCAGTCATGCAAGAACTATCACACTTCTAATCCATTATACCTTCAGTAGTAGGGTTAACATAGTCTTCCTCTTTAGCTATGATGTTGTAGATATGATCCAAAACATCCTAATCCTCATCTCTGACTAGCTCTGTGTACCTTTCTCCCTGAGAAGGGTCCAAGGGAACTATGACTCTCAAGCCTTTTCCTTCAAAATTCATCTGTTTGTTCTTAAGATTAATTACTGCAGAATTCTCTATTGCCCATCCAATTCCTAGCAAGGCTGGATAGGGGTTGCAATCATCAATTATCTCAATGACTTCAAAATCTGCTAAGGTACTGACCCCATCAATGTCTACTGGGACACTAGAGAATCTTCCTAGGGGCAGAATCTTCTGCTAATTGGCTAATCTCAACTATATAGGGGACCATTCAAGGGTAGGTTTTCCCATTTGTTCCCATGTCTGCTTAGTTAAGACATTGAATTCTGATCCCAGGTCTAAAATGATATCAGTCATGTCATACTCTCCTATCTGAGCATGCAATCTCATTTCTCTTCCAATTCTTTGAACTCTATTGACAGTTTTTTCTTTACCAGAGCTTCACTGAGGTTCACAAGAAGCAATAACTTTCTGTAACTCATTTAAATCATTCTAATTTCGTAAGAGCTTCATACATCTCTGTAAAAATGTCGACAGTGTACTTACTTTCTCTGTCGAAGATTCTTGAGACTACGATTGTTGTTGATGCTGCTGCGCAGGTGCTACTGCTGTGCTCGGATCAACAAATAATTTTTTGGCTTCCATAAAGGTTTCTTTTTCTCTATCCACATCGAAGGTTGGCACTTTCTCTGGGGTCTTACGAACCCAAGCCTCCTTATGCTGCACTTGTGTCATAGCTCCACTCCTTGTAACAACGTTAATGGCTAGGACAGGTCTTTTCTCCGCAGTAATAATCTAAATATTCTGAGGAGGAGCACTATTTCTTTCTTGTATCTTGGCTATCAGATGTGGGCATTTCTCAATGACATGAACTACTTCTCTGCAATATCGACATGTCGTAGTTGGGTTTCGATAATCTCTAGCTAGATGACCTGCCTGGTTACAGTTATAGCACACAACCTGGCCTTGACCTCTTCTAGGCATACCACCATGACCATGACCTCCAAAAGCACCTCGACCTGATGTACTACCACGGTAACCATATCCATCATTGCCTTGTGCATCATTTTGTACCCTATAAGCATCATATGTTCTCTCTCGCATAAGGTCAAAGCTGCGACATTCCTCTTCGTTGTGTCCCACTAACTGACAAAACTTGCAATAGGGATTCTTAGTGACTTGCACATATCTTTGTAGAAAATAGCATTCTTCAGGTCGATGCTGGCCAGTTGTTCTACAAATCTCACAATATAACTCATTAGGGTTAAATTGGTTCAGCGCACCAGCATTCAGGTAATTTCTTAGCACAGGGCATTGTTCCTTGTCATGACCTTCTGTCCTACATCGTGTACACCACACCTCTTCACGAATAGAATTCCTTTTTTTCATGTCGCGCAGCTCCAAATCCATCTCTACTAACTGCGCTTGTATTTGTGCTATGCCAAAATTATCTTCGACAGGGGCTGTCTCTAGTTTCATGGCAATCTCCAAAGCCTCTTGTTGATCAGTAACCTTCTGTTGCATGAGTGGCATTCTGATATGAGGTAATAAGGATGAAATGAACCATTCTTTATGTTGCGCTGGTCCAATAGTGAAACTAACTTGATCTAGCTGAACTTTGAACCTCTGAACAAAATCCCAAACCGATTCACCTCGTCTCTACTGAATCTCTTTCAATTCAGTTATACACTATGATTCTGATTTAGGCTTCTTGAACTCTTTAATCATTGCTGCTTTAATATCAGCCAAGACATGGTTCTGATTACTGGAAAACTTCATAAACCAAGTCAAGGCTCGGTCTCTAAAAGAAGTGACCAGCTACGCTCTTCTTACATCTTGATCCAAAATGCTCTTAGCTATCCACACAGCTTCGCATAAAAACCAAAACTGTTTTGGATCCTCTGATCCAATTCCTTTGAAAACTGAGAGCTTGATATCATCTGTCATATGGGCCATAGCAGATGAAGGGGGGAGAACTTACTGGGGTAGACTGAACTGCGACTGGAATACTCAGGCTAGGGTTACTACCAGACTGCGACGGGTTCCCATGGGTAGCAGATCTTCGCTACGGGGTGATAGGAGGATTTCTAACAAAAGGGTTTTCTTCAGATTCAAGGTCTTCTGGAATATACTCGGTATTCTGACCTAGGGTATAGGATTCTAAGTTTCTCTTGTATATTTTACCACTTTGCAACAAACCACTTTGCTCATCGAAGTTACTTTTACTTCCAAACATAGGTTAGTAAAAATAATTCTAGCAATCTGATTCTATACGCAATATGCCCTTCTCAGCCAAGAGCATTTTAATTTGCAGACTAAATGAATTGAGGTACTTACCCCTTGGTCCTTTGAAGAACTGCCTTTCAGCTTTGCTAAAAGAGGCACTTGTGTCAATGGAAAATTCTATCACAAAAGATTCCAGGGTTCGCGTTGTCCAGAAATCAACAACGCGCGATATCGCGTTATTCACTCTTTTCAATATATTAACTCTTGATGGGGTCCAGTTAGGAAACTGATCTTCTTAGAAGTTCATCCTTCGCTCTGTCAACCTGGATAACCACTAGTGCAATTCTATGTGGATACTACCAAAGAAAATTTCGTAAATATCAGCAAAAACGTACCTTTGTAAGAATTCGTCTGAGCTACGATGAGGATCCTTATTTTCTTGTTCAACAAATTTCTGATAGGTAGCTTCAACCCAATCACCGATTTCTTTTATTGAGGGCCTCCGAAACATAGCCCTTCAGGTACGACGTAAATCCCTCTTGAGCAGATACTTATTTCAACCGGTAACGGAACTAATTTGTTGGGCTATAGGGCAGACTCGGGTTTTATACCATTAACTTCGCACCAACAAATAGACCCACAGTGTTGGCCCTTTCGGCAACAACCTGTGAATAGGTTGCAGTCTCACCCGAAACAGCTATGGGGTGCCGCAGAACCAGGTTTCTGCAAGCAGAAGAGGGATATTACTATACCTTTAGCCTTAACAACAAATATTTATACCAAACAGAGCTTTGATATTCACTTAATTAGCTTCGCAGTTAGATAAAAGACGTTTCTTGCTTAACCCTTAACTGGGAATTCACAACGAAGCTAATATAAATAGTTATCTTACTTTATCAATTATCTACTTATCAATGCATAAAATAAAACCATAACAGAAACAACACAAAAGAACCACAACAGAAGGTATAATGTGGTTCACCCCCAGTGTAGGGGCTACGTCCACAAAACTGCGCTTTTATTCCTCTTCTTCAAAACAACAGTCTGATCTGTGCACTCAGCAGCAGATCTGCCCTTCAAATCTAACTGCGCACTTAGCTACAGTTCCTTTCTTACTATCTCTAAGTTGCACACTTAGTTGCAGTTCCTTTCCTTACAAAACCCTCTGCACACACAGTTGCAGAGGTCGCCCACACACACAGCTGGGACTTGACCTTAAAACCCAAAAATAGATCTATCTTCTTTGCATCAGATGATCCTCATTTCATTAGATGATCCTGAAATATTTACATGAGTGCCTATTTATACAAGTGCACTATTACAAAATCATGAGCTTACACCCAAATTTTATGGACAATTACAAAAAAGAGGGCTTTGACTCAACTCCGACACCCCTAATACTATTTTGAGTCTCAACTCCACTTACAAGCTTCCACAAAAACCGTGGAGTTACCAAAATTAGTGATCGTTAAGGCACGCGTCCCAACAACATTGAGCTACCACAAGCCAACTATTCATATTTCAACTCCTTGGCCTTTATGTTATTGCAATATTTCCAACTCCCTGTTAGATATGATGAAGGAGTGGAAATATTGCTATCTTGCCACTAGAACACTACGACCCACATCACCAACCACATCCATGAGTGGAGGCAACGTCGCAGCATGTGTAAGATCAAGCTTGATGACAGGATCTTCCTAGACTAGTTCTTGAAAACCTTGCTGCCACCTATAGCTAAGGACATCACCTCCGAACATCCCCAAACAAAGGAAGAGGCCATCTTAAAGGTGCAGCAGTTTGACCCCATCTACGGACAGTCTAGATACCTTTACACTTTCATTCTAGATGCTCATCATGCAAGCACCTCCTACCGGGATGCACCGGGGGCATCCCATGCCGCAGATGGCATCATAGGTTCTGTCTCCCACCAACCACAGCACTGCCCGACACCACTTGCAATACCACCA
Source organism: Pseudotsuga menziesii (assembly GCA_001517045.1). Taxonomy (NCBI): domain Eukaryota; kingdom Viridiplantae; phylum Streptophyta; class Pinopsida; order Pinales; family Pinaceae; genus Pseudotsuga; species Pseudotsuga menziesii. The sequence continues at coordinate 302,556 of LPNX010480510.1, forward strand.
CAACCAAGCAGCAACCCTAGTGTTTCCTATCCAAACCAAACTTCGGATTATGCAAGAATGATGTCCCAGTACGAAGCTACCACTTATTATGCACAACCTGTGCCGTAGCAGCAGGCCCAGGCATTAGCTTGACTGGCGAAACAATATGTGGGAAAAATGCCCACATTTGTGGCACCTCCACCCCCCCAAGTCTACTATGCACCACCTGTGTAAGCCGCTCAAGCCCCCACCCCCACTCCGCCAGCACCTTTAGGATAGGTGTTTGCACAACAAAACCATCCCAACCAGCCAGCCCCCAATAACCAACAAGGGCAAGATAGAAATAACTAAGCCCAGAACCAAGGAAACAATCAACTGCAGGGAGGCGGTCAACAACCAAATCCTCCCAACAATGTCGGTGAAAACCGGACATCCCAAAACCCTCAACAACCAAACACATGTAGATGCAATTCCCTGTTGTGCACAAATCATCCATGCAAGTTTTTTGAGGTCTACAGGAACTATACACATGAATTCCCATTCATGGGTCGCTCTAAGCAGGGCATTCACAACGAGGTTCAACATGCTACCAATATGGCATCCCCAACTCAACCCAACGCGGCACCACCAGGGCCTCCACCCATGGTCCTCCAATACCCATTTCCATTCCAAGGGTTGGTAGAAAATGCACCCATGCCCCCACCTACCCTCGAAGCCCCTACTGTGGCCCCGCCTACAGGGACAGGGGTCCATCACTTACTAGCCATGACAACTGATGAGGTCTACTTGCAGACCAGGAGGAACCAATATGGTTCCACTGCCAAAACCATTGACCCATCAGTGGCATCCACATCCAAGGCTAGAAACACACCTCTTCACTTACCCCCTTTTCCCCCATGCCCCCCCATATGGCGGGTGGCCAACAATGCCACGACTAGAGCTGCTGTGAGCTACAGAATCATGGATGACTTGGCCCAAACACCTACATCCATATTCACTCTCGAGGTTCTTAAAATATACCCAACACAAAGGAAAGCTCTACTAGCTTCCCTCGATGCCATAGACCCCTTCGACTCAAAATTAATCACTTTTGATTTGGACAAAGGAGAACCCAGAATGCCATCCACCATCACCTTCCAAATTTAGGTCTCAATCTAGAATTTGGTGTTCCATCAATGCATCGTCGATGAAGGGGAATCCACCTGTGTGATGTCAACATCATTCTGGAAGAAACTTGGGTCCCCTACCCTTCAACCATCTACCACTACACTTCGTGCCTATGAGGTCCACCTTACAAGATCCCAAGGCATCCTTCCACACATCCCCATCACTTTAGCAGGGAAGACGGTCCTAATTGACATAGAGGTGGTCAATGCACAGTTGGACTATAACCTACTCTTGGGACAAAGCTACATGTATGCCATGAGAGCTGTGGCATCCACCGTGTTCCGCCTTATGATGTTCCCTCATGATGGAAAAATTGTGAACATGGATCAACTAACTTACCATGATCCATAAGCGCCGAATACACCAGTAAATGTCATCCCCACTATGGATATTTCCTTCGAAAATGAGGCCACTCCTTCATTGTTGGCTGTAGGTACTGGGTTTTTCCCTGATATAACCATGACAACTTCCTTCCTGTTCTTACCTCCCCCACCGGAACCAAGTGATACTGTGGATTTGTGCATGCTCTCATCTAGCACTGCTGCACTTAAACTCCAATCGTAGTTGCAGCACCACCCATAGTTGCATCTCCATTCATAGTCGCAACACCAACTGCAGTCACAGCTCCATCCTCAGCCGCAGCTCCATCCGCATCGGCAGGACAATCTACAGCACCAACCATAGTCGTAGCTCCATCTGCAGTCGTAGCTCCATCCATAGCCATAGCTCCATTCGTAGCTACAACCCCAACCATAGCCACAACCTCAGTCACAACCTCAACCTCAGGTACCAAGGAAACAGTGGGGTTCATTCCCACTCAACATGATCCTTTTCCTTTTCCTTTTCCTACCATATGAGATCGTAAGTAACTCTGTCTTGGAAACTCGTAATCTACAAGATTTCACATTGGAATTTCTTTCATGGTACCTTGAACCACCTACCCTACCTCTGAGGCCCCAAGATCTGTTGACTCTGGTCCATCCAATTGAGATGATGTTGCACCTACCTTCGGGTCCATCAAAGACTCCTCCCATCTCCAATCCTGCCCCTCTTCCTCCAATAGAGACTAGGGGAAAGGCCACCAAATACACAACCAATACCATTTACATGATCTCTAGCACCAATTTCCCTTCTATCTCGTCGGCTGTGGAAGATCCACCTGATCTATCTTGGCACCACTTACGCGATGACGAAGAGATCTATAATACCACCTCTGGTTTTACCCCATTCCCTTTAAACCATAGTATGGAATAGGTTCTTCCCATAAAATACCAGAGTCCATCATCCTTCCTTACCAATGACCTTCATCTCAGTAAGGGGGCATACCTCTTCACTGACTCAGATGGTCACCACTTGAAGAAGACGCATAACGGTCTCTACCTCAAGATATTATATGCCAGATACCACCACTATGAGTCCCTTATAGTGTATTTTTTTCCTTTTTTGTTTTTCAATGTTTTTTACCCCAAGTCAGGGGCAGCACCATTAGTTGCTAATCCAAAGTCACTCGGATCTTGTTCTAGACTCCTCTCACACCTCCGGGCTCAAATTTCCATCTTCTATCTTTTTATGAGACCATCGTCTCATGTTTAATAACTAATTTTCAAGACCACTTCCTGGAAGTTACCTCAATTTACAAGCCATGTCATTGTGATGTAAATGTCTCTAGACCAATACTTGTGTCACACTTGCCTACTACCACTCATGCGGGTTCTTGGGCCACCGCCTGGAAGGCACATCATTTTTATTTCAACATATAGATGTCTAATCCTCCCACGGCACCTTACACGGGTTTCTGGACCATCGTCCGAAGGACAGATCATTTCCTTTGCATGCATATAACTGCCTCTAGACTTTCACTCACATCACATGTAGTCAATTCCATCCACCACAACTCACACACAACTCTCTTGAGCTCTGTTTGAGAGCCACCTCGGTTTGTGTGCCTCTGCTGCACCAATTCATGTTCCTTTGCCATGATCTATCCCGTGCATGTGTTGGTATGTTTAAGAGCCACCTGCTCCATCCATACTGCACGGATGACCTTTAGACCACTATCCACTATCCCGGCATGGGGCACCACCTGTGCCACCACAATCGGTTGACCATATCAAAGTTTTTTTTAAGCTCTTTTCTGACTCCTAAAAGAATGAAAAGATTACCGAGCGCAGCTGCTTCCTTTCCCGCTCATTAAAGTATAGGAAAGGGAATCTACATTGTCTCATTTATCTCCTTTTACGGAATATGTAGACCATCAAATGAAAAGGACCATCTTGGCACATTCAAGCCAATATTGTTCCCCTCTGCATCCTTTTATGCTTTCTCAGGTAGAGGGGCCGAACTTTACAAAAAATCTCACCATGGGTTGTCATTAAGCTCTTTTTCATCCTTCTCACCAATAAAATATTGCTGAGCAAACTTGGTTTCATTCATGATCGTAAAATTATATGAATGACTGTCCAGTCAGTATAGGTTTGACCTTTTCCGGCCTGATTGGACTGCCAATGGTAAAGAAGTCTCTCATCCCCTACAGGATGGATGAGCTCTCCTGTGTATACTTTTATCCTTTTTTGAGCATAGGAGACTACCAATGAAAAAGAGCCCCCACCGGAGTCTTCTTCATGCTTTCATACTCTCTGAAATTGAAAGCACCATCGAGTATTTACTTTCTCAGGCTCCCAAAAAATCCACGAGATCGTACCATAACCATGTCTCTAGACACCACCCTACAGATAACAGTTTGGAAGCATTCCCACTTTGGGTCACCTTTGTTCATATTACTCTGTAATGTGTCTTCCTTAGATCCCATCAATATCAAAAGTACCTATCTCCCCCAAGTATTTCCCATTTGCAGTTACATTCCTAGTGTTACAGCTATGATCCCTTTCCCATGAGTCAGTTTCATTTGCTACTTGGTCTGCCCTGCTATTCTACTATGAACAAAGGAAGTTTGAGTCCACTACACTCCCTCCACCCCTGTTCAACTCCTTCCCTCCCCCCCCCCATTCAATGGGTCAGTCCTCAGATTGTCTCAAATCTTTCGGTTATCTCCCTCGTGCTTCTGGTCAAGGAAATACCATTTCATTGACCAGGGGCAGGTCTCCCTCTGTCGATGACAACACATGTATTCTAGAGGATAGACCAGAGGTCCCTATATCCTGGTTTCATTAACCTCATTTATGAGTTACTTGGACCACTTAAGAGGAGTCCTTAGTTCCTCTCGAGATGGTTGTTTGTCACGTGCTCGACTCCAGCTACATCATCACACCATTGAGATTCATACAAGGTATCGTTCTATGTAGTATTTGGTCAAAGACCTCGTATGTCACCTGAATCTAGCACATTGATGAGTCTATGAAAGGGACCCCAACAGGTTCATGTCCCTTGTGATTTCCGGGTTGCATTGGAGACAGTGTTCAGAAGCCTCAGCAATGCTTCTATATAGATTTATGATTGATGCAGCATATGTGTACCACAAAGACTCTAACTCTTCGTCATTGGGTCCCTAAAACTATGTACCATTCTAGATCCAGTAGACCATCAGTCATGAATATATAGCATTCCATGAGAATTTCATGGGTCCAATTTAGCATTTCTTCATATTAGTATTGTATTCAAACTCTCATTGAGGCAACCACTATTGTAACAATAGTTGTACATGATCGGATCTTGCATTGTAGAGCTTAGATCACATTATTCATTTGGCATCATTACGAGCATGAGGATGCTCTCCTTGTCCATATACATGTCACACATTATTTTTATGTTACCCATTAATGGGAACCATATTAATAAAAAAAACAAAAGCCACCATGCCCCAACCCAGGAAGCACGACCTCTCCCCAAGAAAATCCTATGATGTTTGTGGGCCATACGATGAGCTCCTGCCCTCAGGGGAAATCTGTTAACCCAAAAAATATCTCACTAAGATCTATATGACCTACACCACCCAAGGACATCCATGCACGACCCTCATTTGACCCCCACACCCTCAAAAAGGCTTAAAAATATGAAAAAGGGCTTAAAACCCCCTAAAAAGAGCCAAACTAGCTCCCATAGGGGATAAAACCTCCAAAAAGGTGCTAAAACCCCTTAAAGGAGCTTAAAAACCCCAAAGGAGCTAAGGATTGGGAAAAAGGTGTTAGGGTACATAGGGTACTCCCAAAGGACTGAACACCAAGAACAATCGCTTCACACAAACAGATCACAAATCAATACACCAATGTTTGTCATGTGGTTAAAACCCTCAAGAGGGAAACAGTCCACGACCCCAACCAAATAGCTACTTGGAGCAATTTATTATGCAAAATAAATAAAGTTACATGAGCTTCTCATAATCGATCAACTAGCCAAGGACCCTCTATGCTCTTTAAATAGAGATCATAGACCAATTGGGTGTTAAGCCACGGATCAATGGTAGGTATGTTCTAAGAGAGGTTGAACCGTTGAACACATATTTCATTAAATTTGGAGTTAAACAGCGGATCTAGAATTCCAAAATAACTAAAAAACTCAATTTTGGTGATGTCCTTGGAATAAAATGTTTCCAATTTTAATGAAATATGTGTTGTTGGATCACTCTATGTCTAGAACATATCATGACCATTGGATTAGAATATTTACAACTGCATACTAATGCATACTAAAGAAACACACTTTTACCTAATGGATATATTACACAAGTTGATCTTAACTAACTCCTAAGTGTCTAAATATCCTAACATCCCCCCTTAAGAACAACTTGGGATAGGATTAAAGGATTTACAAAAGTGACACTATTAGGAGAAGGAAGGAGGCATTAGAGCCTATCCCCCTTTAAGGACACATTCCTGAACTCCTAACATAGACCGAAGTTTAGAAAACTTCACTTCTGTAAGAGACTTGGTGAAGATGTTTGCAACTTGATCATTCGTAGGGAAATAGAGAACTTCAATAACACTATCATGAACAAGATTTCTGATGAAGTGCATGTGTAGCTCAATGTGTTTGCTATGCTGATGTAGAACTGGATCTTTGGCAAGCTTGATGGCACTTTGATTGTCGCACCAAAGTGGAGTAGGATGCTGCTGCTCGAATCCAAACTCTAAAAGGATCTGTCGAAGCCATAAAGCTTCCTGACTGGCATTAACTGCTACTCGATATTCTGCTTCCGCTGAAGAAAGAGCAAGAGATTGTTGTTTCTTACAAGACCAAGTGATAGGTCCAGATCCCAGACTGAAAACATAACCTGTAGTAGACTTTCGATCATCAGGATCGCTATTGTAATCTCACAGATCACATAAGGTTACCACTAATACATACTAAAACATACATATAAATAGAGACAAGAGACAAGAACAGATAGGATAGAACAGAATACTTTATTACAATGAGTTCATACAAAGCACAGAACTGAACTGAGTTCTTGTGTGGCTCAACAGCCTAATATATACAAGTTACAAAAAGTTACAAAATAACTACCTGTCAGTTCAGTGAACCGACACGACTGTTAGTTAGCCGACTTAATTACTAGTTTAGTCAGCCGACCGACTTAGTTGGCTGATCGACTAGTCGGTCCATCGACTTAGTCGACTGATCGACTAAGTCGGTCTTTGAAGTCGACTTATGTCGATTTGCTCCTTCTACATCTCCCCCACGAACAAAACGTTTCTTCGTCCCGAAGAAACAGGGAGGTACAAAAATTGTTAGTGTTGGTCGGACCCTGCAAAACTGCTTACTGAGGTGGACTGTGCAGACGAATAGTTGGTCTTCTCTGGATGCATACTTCAACTATTGCTGGTGCAGTGACAGCAAGCTAATGCTGGAAATCTGTCCATGTCTACAAGGCTTTCTGAATGTCGATTGTTAGAGTCGTGAGGCTTGATAATACCGACATCTTTTCTGCCATGGGCATCTCTGCAATGTTCTCCATGTTTGGACCCATCAGTTGGTTCTGTTCTTCTGCAACATCAAGGAGTATTTTCATCTGCGGGCAGATGTTTTCAACCTTCTCTAAGTTTGGAAGGGCTTGCTGAACCCACTGATGAGCTTCTAGTTCTAGCTTCTGCAATTTGTTTTTTTCCATCACAATCTGCTCTTCAATGGTCTGCCTCATTTCTGCCTCCGTCGACTTACGTCCCTCCAAGGCCTGAATACCTTGTCTTGTCTACCTGGTCTGATGATAGACTTTCCCATAATGAGTAGGCCAGTCTCTCAGTACTTCCTCAGTAACAATGGATTCCTGCATATGGTCCTCTAAGACCTTGTAGGCTTCCGAAAATGCAGTGTGCTAGGTCAGGAGTAGTCGGGCAGTCTCTTCCTTTTGCTCTGCCTTAGTCTCTTGGAGATGTGTCTGGATGGTTGACACCAAGCCTTCAAAAAGCTGATACCCCCTTTCCAGAGGTCGATCTGTAGCAACTTCGACCGGGCCTGGGATGACAGTTTGTGCAAGAGACCTACATTTGCTGAGAAACTCGACCTGTTCGGCCTCCTTGTCCTTGAGTTCTTTTCTTTTGGAGACCGTCCTCTTCTTTGACTCTTTGGCCAAAGTTTTAAGTAGTTGGCTGACCTCTGTGTCAGTCAACAAACTTGCATATTTTAGGCTTATCCACAGGCTGGACGGTCTATGATGCTCTTTTTTCTTTTGTTTTTCTACCTCTTGCTCCTGAGTACCTACAGTAGTTGATGTTGGTTCTGTGGTGGGTGGAACAGAGGTCGAGGGTTGTTCTAGTTGAGGAGGTGGTCGGACCACTTCCAGCGGTGAAGTTACTGGTGGTTGTGAAGGACTTGGCTGTGAATTATGGGGTGGTGGAGGTGGTGGTGATGATGGTGGTGGTGGGGATGGAGGGTTTGATAATGCTGGTGGTGATGGAGTAGGGGTATGGCCAGGGGTCCCAAGGTCTGCAAGAGTGTGTTGTGAGCTTTGGTCGGAAGAGATGGTCTCTTCCGGTGGTGTAGTTGGTTCTCGGTAGTCTATGGTAGTCTGTTCGTGTCCTATGATATCACCTCCATCGCGGACCCTTGTGAAGGTCATTGTTTGTTGGCCATAAATCTTTTTGCTTTCTTTGAGAGGAGTTGTCGTTTTTATTGTTTTAATTAGTACATTTTATTTTATTTTTTTTGGTTGGCAAAGTGGTGGAACCCTTGACTAGCAGGGTTGCCTGGATTGCACCAACCCTTAACATGGTTGGATTTTTTGGTATCCAATGGGATTAGAACCGAAAACCTTTTAGCTTAGGGGGCGTTTTAACCATACCCCGCCACCAACTGTTCTACATCTCCGTTGTAGTCTAGTTGGTTAGGATACTCGGCTCTCACCTGAGAGACCCAGGTTCAGGTCTCGGCAATGGAACCAATGTTGTAATCTCATAGATCACATAAGGTTACCACTAATACATACTAAAACATACATATAAACAAAGACAAGAGACAAGAACAGATAGGATAGAACAGAAATATTGTAATCTCACAGATCACATAAGGTTACCACTAATACATACTAAAACATACATATAAACAGAGACAAGAGACAAGAACAGATAGGATAGAACAAAATACTTTATTACAATGAGTTCATACAAAGCACAGAACTGAACTGAGTTCTTGTGTGGCTCAATAGCCTAATATATACAAGTTACAAACAGTTACAAAATAACTACCTGTCGGTTCGGTGAACCGACACGACTGTTAGTTAGCCGACTTAATTACTAGTTTAGTCGGTCGACCGACTTAGTTGGCTGATCGACTAGTCGGTCCATCGACTTAGTCGACTGATCGACTAAGTCGGTCTTTGAAGTTGACTTATGTCAATTTGCTCCTTCTACAATCGTCGACCCAATCTGAATCAGTGAAACCAACCAACAAAGGTTTCCCCTTGTACTGTAATGAATCCCAAACTGAATTGTACCTCGAATATATCGAAGTATTCTTTTTGCTGGTTTCCAGTGACTTTCATGAGAAGTTTGCATATAATGGGAAAGATGACCAATGACAAAGGAAAGGTCAGGACGTGAATGAGTCAAGTATAAAAGACTACAAACAAGGTGGCATCTACTTCATGGGAAGTACAAGTGGCAGAAAGTTTGACTCCAGACTGGAAGGGAGAAGGGGCTGGTTTACAATCTTCCATGTGGAAGCAACGAAGAAGGTCACAAGCATACTTAGACTGGGAAAAAAAGATTCCTTCTTTGGTTTGCAAGACTTGGAGACCAAGAAAATAATGCAAATGTCCTAAGTCTGACATTTCAAAATTTTTCTTAAGACTGGATTTCACTTGGGTTATAAGGTTAGGGTCACTACCAGTAAGGATAAGATCATCGACATAAAGAACAAGTATGATGAGATGGTTTCCTAATTTCTTGGTATAGACATTGGGGTCAGAATGGCATCTAGAAAAACTAGTGTCAAGGAGAAGCTATCCATTTTGGCATACCAAGCTCTGAGACAGACAAGGATAGATTTATTCTGAACATATCCAGGAGGTTGTTCCATGTAAATTTCCTCATGTAAATCACCATGTAAGAAGGTAGACTTGACATCCATTTGATGGAGTTCCTAGTTATGTAAGGCTACAAGGGAAAGAATAAGGCGGATGGAGTTCATTTTTGCTACAGGGGAAAAGGTTTCATTGTAGTCAATCCCTTCAACTTGGGAAAAACCTTTGGCAACTAACCTTGCCTTAAGTCTTTCAACACTTCCATCTGATGCATACTTAGTTCTGTAGACCCATTTACATCTGACAAGTTTTATTCCTTTTCGAAGAGGAACAAGATCCCAAGTATCGTTCACCATTAAGGAACGATATTCTTCATCCATAGTTGCATCCCAATATGGATTTCCTGAAGCTTCTGCAAAAGTTTCTGGATCATGATTCTCGGAAACTTGAGCCAAAAGAGAAGAGGCTCGCTGAAACCAAGAACGTGTTCAACGTTGATCTCTAGGATCACCAGCAATATCGCCAACTGCTTCACATGTTGAATGGACCCATCGAGGAAGTATTGGTGCTGGTGCAATTGGAGGAACATGAGAAGGTGGAGGTGGATTTTCATCCTCACTATCATCATCAGAAACTGGAGTTAGAAACGTGTCAAGGAAGCTGGAAGAAGAAGAAGAAGAAGGCACAATCGCTGAATCAAGCTCATAGGCCAAAGATGGCACACCCGCCAAGTTTGGCTCGCAGGCCAAGATATTTTCATCAAATTTAACATCTCTTCTAATGATTATATCATGAGAATGTGGCTGAAGAATTCTATAACCTTTTACATCTTCAGAATATCCAACAAATATGCACTTTTCACTTTTAGGCTGCAATGCTTTTCATTTTTCATCCAGAATGTGAGCCCATGCTTCACAACCAAACACGCGAAAGTGACTTTGTTGGGCTATAGTGTAGACCTGGGTTTTATACCATTAACTCTACACCAACAAAAAGACCCACAGTGTTGGCCCTTTCAGCAAAAGCCTACGAACAAGTTGCAGTCTCACCCGAAACAGCTATGGGGTGCCGTAGAATCAGGTTTCTGCAAGCAGAAGAGGGATATTACTGTACCTTTATCCTTAACAAAAAATATTTATACCAAACACAGCTCTGATATTCACTTAATTAGCTTCGCAGATAGATAAACATACAATTACTTGCTTAACCCTTAACTGGGAATTCACAGTGGAGTTAATATTTAATAGTTATCTTGCTTTAGCATTCACCTACTTATCAAAAGCATCAAAACATTACAGAAATCACACAAAAGAACCACAACACAAGATATAACGTGGTTCACCCCCAGTGTAGGGGCTACGTCCACAAAACTGCTCTTTTATTCCACTTCTTGCAAAACAACAGTTCTGATCTACGCACTCAGCAACAGATTCATCCTTCAAGTCTAACTGTGCACTCAGCTGCAGTTCCTTTCTTACAATCCTAACTGCACACACAGCTGCAGTTCCTTCCTCACAAAACCCTCTACGCACACAGCTGTAGAGGTCGTCCATGCACACAGCTGGGACTTAACCTTAAAACCCAAAATTAGATCTAACTTCTTCGCATCATATGATCCTCATTTCATTAGATTATTTTTACATCTTTACATGAGTGCCTATTTATACAAGTGCACTATTACAAAATCATGGGCTTACACCTGAAAATTATGGACAATTACAAAAAAGAGGGCTTTGACTTAACCCCGACACCCCTAAGACTGTTTTGAGTCACAACTCCGCTTACAAACTTCCACAAAAACCACAGAGTTACCAAAATTAGTGACCGTTAAGGCACGTGCCCCAACAGGCCACTAAGACTCACCAGTGTCCCGTCCCGGGACACTCTGCTGCTTGTCTGGTGGGAGAATCTTGTTGGCGAATAGAGTGAACTGTTTGTTGAGGCCACGCATGATATTGTCGGCTGCTTGCTCCTTCTCCATCAACTCCTGTAATGCTGCTGCTTATGCTTCGCTGTCCTTTTTCTGTGCAAATGCATCATATTCCTTCAAAAATTTGAGCTGGCTGTCCACAGCAGTGCTCAACTCCAAGGCCTCATCGACAAGGGGCTGCATAGAAATTTCCAACAGCGTTGCTTTCGTTCTGTACGACTCAATTTCCTACTGGATTTCATTGCTTTGCTTCACCTTGAGCATCTTCTGCATGGGAGGCAGAGTCTTAATTTCTGATTTCACTACATCCAGCTCTTCCTGTCACTGCTTGATGGTTTCTTCCAGCTTTTCTACTTCTGGATTTTCCTGCAGTTTTGTCTAGGCGTCGACACTTTATTCTAGCAGTTTTGCTACACTGCTCACAAGATCGGTGATCTTCATTGCTGAGGCCTGAATATCTCTGCGACGCTACTCCCTGACCTCTGGTGGACTCTCCGGAGTGATGCGAAGTTGAAGCTCCGCAATCTGAGCCTCATGCTCTATTTTCATCGTCTCAATCTGGCTCCGTGACTGTTGTGCGTAGTCTTTTAACTTTACTATTTTTCGGTCTAGTTCCTCTTCATCCTACATGTCAAAGTCAGGGAGACTTTGACACGCCTCATCCAATACTCGCGCTAGTGTGGCCTGCTTGCTTTCTGCTTCCCTCTTCCTCTGGTCTGCTTCTTCAAACTGCGCTGCGAGGCTCGCATTCTGCTTCATGGTATTTTCCAATTGCATTTGTGAGTAGTGGTATCGTGCTTGGATCTCCTTCATGATTGCTAATTGACAAAGATGTAGTTCCGTCATGGACAGTTTGGTGTAGTCTATCGCAACTGTCATGTTCATCTACGAGCGAGATGCTGCATCCGTGATGATGAGAGCTGCACTTGGCACTTGTCCTCTATTATCTCTGACTGGCCATTGTCTTGTGTCTGGCTGTGCACTTACTGGGGTACTGCTTGCTGCAGCGCCAGTTGCTGATCGTTATGCTAAGTCCTTTAATTTTGTAATTTTCTATGCTACACCAGTGAGTGCATCCAGGTGCGTAGCCGCGAACTTGGACCATTTTTTGGTTAGGACTTTTGTGGACTTTGTCAGAGCCTGATCGAGCTCCTCACTTTTCAAGGTGGGTTCTTCGACAATATTCTTCCCTTTTGACGCCTTCATTTTCTTTCTGGACTGAGGTTTAGTCACTTCCTCTGCCTCTGGTGACTTACACTTATCTGGTCAGTTGGGGTCTGAGACAGTTCTGACTGACTCTTCTTCTTCATCTTCATCTCCATCATCTCCACCCTGGTCGCCTTCACTCTACTATGATTCACTCTGTTCTTTTCTTTCATCGAGTGGGTCATTCTGCTGCGTGTGACTAAGGCCTATGCCCACATTGGTGACTAGAGGGACTAGAATTTTAGGTTTTATCCTTGCATCCTTCATCCATTCAGCCGGCCACTACTGAACTACTGTGAGAATGTCTTCCTCATTCACCACATATGGTAACTTCGACCATTTGTGCTTGTTATCTATTTGAGCCTGAATAAAGACATGATGCATGTCAGCCCTGAAGTTGGCTATTCCCGCATACTGAGAAAAGATCTCATTACTGAGCCGCGGTGTCTTCAGGATCTCATATGAGATACTCATCGAGTAAAAGGCGAACACGTAGTTCATCATTTGCTGGAATATTTTGTCTTGTGACACCCACAGAGATGCGTCCCTTGCTGCGCCAAGCATATGCGGAGGCACATCAACAAATTGTGCCTCGGTAGGTTCTTTCCATTCTACCAGTGCAATAAGCACTAACAACCATGAATAGTGAAAGGGTCTACCTTTCTCCTACACGTCGCGAACATCTTCAAGGAATTACTTAGCAATGTACGCTGCCCAGTTGTAAGTGTAGCCTTCCGCACAGTTCACAGCAATACTGACAATCAGGGCAGGTACTTCATTTGGTCTGCACTTTCGCATTAGCTTGCATGCTAGTAGCTCTGTGGCAAATCAAATGTTTTGATGCTGAATGGCCAAGGTTTGATACCCTCACTTTCCTTTCATGAGCTTGAAGCGTTCCTTCATGCTATGTGCTAGCTTCGCGTCTTCATGTTTTCCCATAAAATCAATGCTAGGATCAGGGCCTTCCTTCGGCAAGCCCGTAATCCGGTGAATGAGTTCTCCATTGATGGCGATTTTTTGGTTTCCAATCCATAGGTTCCCATCATGCACCAACACCAATAATTTCTTGACCACCACGGTCACCTGTGTGCTGCGACCGAAGTGGGGAACATTGAGGATCTTCAACAAACCAACTTTGTCCAAGCCAGCAGCCCACTGTTTCGCTTCTAATAATGTCACTCCAGTCTCCGGGTAGTGGACAAAGTACAAGTATGTCCCAGGTGCGAACTGTGGAAATTTCCCACGATCATTTGTATCGTGATCGACGTACTGGAGCCGATCTACTTTCCCTGTCATTGTCCCAACCAACTGCACACCTGGTGGCAGTGAATGGGTGCGTAATGTGAACTTCTTTGTCCGCCGAGGTAGCTGAACTCCTGGTCGAACAGGAGGAAGATAAGGGGGCCAGTGTGATGCAACATTCTCGGCCTCACCGAAGTCTTCAAAACCTTAAGGTGGGATCTCTGCTGAGCCAGAAGGGTTCATCTTGGGACCCTCCGGTGTTTTCCCTAATTGCTTGTGTCTGTCTTCGTTCCTCTTAGAATGAACTTCTGGTTTAAAATTCTTCCTAGTAGATCGTGTTTGCATTGGCTGAGTCAATGTTGGGGGGGTTTCTTCACTGGGTGAAGAAGCAGGTGTATTGCTCATAAGGTTCTACAGACCTGTCTGTTCAAATTCTCTCAACAGTTCCCAAAGTTCGCGATCAACTGACATGGACTCAATTGTAAGACTCAAGGAAATGCGTAATGCGAGTGCCACAGGCCCGGGTGTCTTCTTATAGAATCCATCGACCAAATATTCCATAACTGTGCATTGAAGATACCAAACCTAACAGAGATCTTGTCCAAACGGCGCTAGATTTCTCAGGATCTCATTATTACAGGCAGTTAATGCAGTTAACGTACCAGCGCCACCAATTCTGATTTTTTTCAATGGTCGGATTTTGAGCTCCGACACACCTGTCCTTCTTCGACACCACCAATAACTCTGGCTGTGCCATAATAAGGATATTTGACACTTCCTGACATCGACTTCGACAGGGCTTCGCGCTTCGACCTACGACAGAATGTCTTCCACAGCCTCAATGATTTTTTCCATGAGCATCTTATCTAACTTTATCCTGACTTTTTCTTTGTACTTAGGGTTCGGCCTTTAAGGGCGCTGCTTCATAGGCTTCACATCAGGTCTCAAAGGGATTTTTATTACTCCCATATCACCAAGGATACCTTTCATTTTTGAGAACTTCGTCGGAAATAGGTCCTGATACTCATGGAGAAGTTGGGTCACTTTGCTTACTGTTTTTTCATCCCAATAATCTCCAATAGTAGCATACTTAGGCATTTCTTCTGACCCAATGTTTACTTGCCTTTTTTTCAAGGGCTGAGTCACTTCAGGTGCTTCAACTACTAGTCCATGTACTTCGCAGTGTCCTTCTGACTCAATAATGTTAATATTGTGTGGGTCATCATCCTCGTCAATTGTGAGGTTATAACATTCTACTGCATTAGCTTCTTGTGCCTTCCAATCAGGTTGGTGCTCTACTATTTCTTTATCATCAAACACCTTTGTATGGATCAACCTAATAGCTGCATCTAAAGCAGGACAAACCTCATTAATAGAAAATGTAAGCACAAAACTATCAACAAGACTATCCCAACTTACAGTACCATGGCGAAGCTCCATCTCCGCATACCAGTTCTTTGCTACAGGTTCCAGAGTGTGCACAAACCTACGTACCCATTCTTCACGAGGTACATGCTTCCATGCTTCGTAACATTGCTCCAAATGTTCTCGAGGGCTAGTCTTACCATTAAACCTGCTTCGCACCTCCTGAGGTTGATCCATGAATCTGAGGTGAAGGAACTTTTGACAAACTTTCCAACTCTGAATATACTTCTTATGACCACTCCACCATCTAGTAGTTGTGGCTCTAAATATTGAATCTAGAGTCTGCATTTTCTGTGAATCTGGTACCTTCTCTGAAAATTGCACAATAAAATCTGTTGGGTCTGTCAAGCCATCAAAAATAGGTAAGACTCTTGTCTATGAGCCAAGCCATCTGAGGGACTTGGTAATTCTTGCACATCGATGTCCATGTAGTTCATAAAGTCTATTCTGTCAATTCTCTAAACCTTCATATGAATCAGTCATGCAAGAACTATCATACTTACAGTCCATTATACCTTCAGGAGTAGGGTTAACATAGTCTTCTTCTTTAGCTGTGATGTTGTAGATATGATCCAGAGTATCCTGATCTTCATCTCTGACTGGCTCTGTGTACCTTTCTCCTTGAGAAGGGTCCAAGGGTACTATAACTCTCAAGTCTTTTCCTTCAAAAGTCATCTGCCTGTTTTTAAGGTTGATTGCTACAAAATTCTCCATTGCCCATTCAATTCCTAAAAATGCTGGATAGGGGTTGCTATCATCAATTATTTCAATGACTTCAAAATTTGCTAAGGTACTAACTCCATCAATGTCTACTGGGACACTAGGGAATCTTCCTAGGGGCACAATCTTCTGTTGATTGGTTAATCTCAACTGTATAGGGGACCATTCAAGGGTAGGTTTTCCCATTTGTTCCCATGTCTGCTTAGTTAATACATTTACTTATGATCCCAGGTCTAAAATGATATCGGTCATGTCATACTCTCCTATCTGAGCATGCAATCTCATTTCTCTTCCAGTTCTTCTAGCCCTATTGACAGTCTTTTCTTTACCAGAGCTTCGCTGAGGTTCGCAAGAAGCAATAAATTTCTGTAACTCATTTAAAGCATTCTGATTTCGTAAAATCTTCATACAACTCTATAAAAATGTCGACAGTGTGCTTACTTTATCTGTCGAAGCTTCTTGAGACTGCGACTGCGATTGATGCTGCTGTGCAGGTGCTACTGCTGTGCTCAGATCAGCAAAGTCTTTTCTGGCTTCCAGAAATGTTTATTTTTCCTTGCCTACATCGAAGGTTGGAACTTTCTCAGGGGTCTTATGAACCCAAGCCTCATCAGGCTGTTTTTCCTTATTCTGCACTTGCGTCATAGCTCCACTCCTTGTAACAACGTTGATGGCTGGGGCAGGTCTTTGCTCTACAGTAATCATCTAAATGTTATGAGGAGGAGCACTATTTCTTTCTTGTATCTTCGCTATTAGTTGTGGGCATTGCTCAATGACATGATCTACTGCTCTACAATATCGACATGTCGTAGTTGGGTTCTGACAGTCTCTAGCTAGATTCCCTACCTGATTACAGTTATAGCACACAACCTGGCCTCGACCTCTTCTAGGCATACCACTACGACCATGACCTCCAAAAGTACCTCAACCTACTGTACTACCACAGTAACCATATCCATCATTTACTTGTGCATCGTTTTGTACCCTATAAGCATCATATGTTCGCTCTCTCATAAGGTCAAAGCTGCGACATTCCTCTTCATTGTGTCCAACTGAATTACAGAACTTGCAATAGGGATTCTTAGGTACTTGCACATATCTTTGTAGCAGATAGCAGTCTTCAGGTCGATGTTGGCCAGATGTTCTACAAATCTCACAATATATAAAATTAGGGTTAAATGGGTTTGGCGCACCAGTATTCAGGTAATTTCTTAGCGCAGGACATTATTCCTTGTCATCACCTTCTGTTCTACATCGTGTACACCACACCTCTTCATGAATAGATTTCAATTTTTTCATGTCACGCAGCTCCAAAGCCATTTCTGCTAACTACACTTGTATTTGAGCTATGCCAGAATTATCTTCGACAGGAGCTGTCTCCAGTTTCATGGCAATCTCCAAAGTCTTTTGCTGATCCACAACCTTCTGTTGCATGAGTGGCATTCTGATATGAGGTAATAAGGTTGCAATGAACCATTCTTTATGCTGCACAGGTCCAATAGTGAAACTAACTTGATCTAGCAGAACTTTGAACCTCTGATCAAAATCCCAAACTGATTCACCTCACCTCTACTGAATCTCTTTCAATTCAGTTATACACTGTGACTCTGATTTGGGCTTCTTGAACTCTTTGATCATCGTTGTTTTAATGTCATCCAAGACATGGTTCTGAGTACTGGAGAACTTCATGAACTAGGTCAAAGCCTGGTCTCTAAAAGAAGTGACCAGCTGCGCTCTTCTTATATCTTGATCCAAAATGTTCCTAGCAGTCCACACAGCTTCACATAAAAACCAGAACTGTTCTGGATCCTCTGATTCAGTTCCTTTGAAAACTGGGAGCTTGATATCATCTGTCATATGGGCCATAGTGGACTGGGGGGGGGAGAACTTACTGGGGTAGACTAACCTGTGAAAGGAATACTCGGGCTGGGGTTACTTCTAGACTGCGATGGGTTCTCAGGGGTAACCGATCTTCACTGCAGAGTTATAGGAGGGTTTCTAACAAAAGGGGTTTCTTCAGATTCAGGGTCTTCTGGCGTATACTCGATATTCTGACCTAGGGTATAGGATGCTAGGTTTTTCTTGTATCTTTTACCACTTCACAGCAAACCACTTTGCTCGTCGAAGTTACTTTCACTTCTAAACATAGGTTAGTAAAAATAATTCTAGCAATCTGATTCTATAAGCAATATGCCCTTCTCAGCCAAGAGCATTTCAATTTGCAGACTAAATGAATTTAGGTACTTACCCCTTGGTCCTTTGAAGAACTGCATTTCAGCTTCGCTAAAAGAGGTACTTGTGTCGATGGAAAATTCTGTCACAAAAGCTTCAACGGTTTGCGTTGTCCAGAAATCAACAGCTCGCGATATTGTGTTATTCACTCTTTTCAATATATTAACTCTTGCTAGGGTCGAGTTAGGAAAATGATCTTCTTGGAAGTTCGTCCTTCTCTCTGTCAACCTGGATAACCACTGGTGCAATTCTATGTGGATACTACCAAATAAAATTTCGTAAATATCAGCAAAAACGTACCTTTGCAAGAATTCGTCTAAGCTACGATGAGGATCCTTATTTTCTTGTTCCACAAATTTTTGATAGGTAGCTTCAACCTAATCACCGATTTCTTTTACTGAGGACCTCCAAAACATAGCCCTTCAGGTACGATGTAAATCCCTCTTAAAGCAAATACTGAGTTCAACCGGCAACGAAACCAATTTGTTGGGCTATAGGGTAGACCCAGGTTTTATACCATTAACTTCGCACCAATAAAAAGACCCACAGTGTTGGCCCTTTCGGCAACAACCTGCGAACAGGTTGCAGTCTCACCCGAAACAGCTATGGGGTGCTGCAGAATCAGGTTTCTACAAGCAGAAGAGGGATATTACTGTACCTTTAGCCTTAACAACAAATATTTATACCAAACAGAGATCCAATATTCATTAATTAGCTTCGCAGTTAGGTAAACATACAGTTACTTGCTTAACCCTTAACTGGGAATTCACAACGAAGTTAATATTTAACAGTTATCTTGCTTTAACATTCACCTACTTATCAAAAGCATCAAAACATTACAGAAATCACACAAAAGAACCACAACACAAGATATAACGTGGTTCACCCCCAGTGTAGGGGCTACGTCCACAAAACTGCTCTTTTATTCCACTTCTTGCAAAACAACAGTTCTGATCTGTGCATTCAGCAGCAGATTCGTCCTTCAAGTCTAACTGCGCACTCAGCTACAGTTCCTTTCTTACAATCCTAACTGCGCACACAACTGCAGTTCCTTCCTCACAAAACCCTCTGCGCACACAGTTGCAGAGGTCGTCCACGCACATAGCTGGAACTTAACCTTAAAACCCAAAATTAGATCTAACTTCTTCACATCATACGATCATCATTTCATTAGATGATCTTTACATCTTTACATGAGTTCTATTTATACAAATGCACTATTACAAAATCATGGGCTTACACCCGAAAATTATGGACAATTACAAAAAAGAGGGCTTTGACTCAACCCCGACACCCCTAAGACTGTTTTGAGTCGCAACTCCGCTTACAAGCTTCCACAAAAACTGCGGAGTTACCAAAATTAGTGACCGTTAAGGTGCGCGCCCCAACAGACTTACATCTGGTTTAA
Organism: Pseudotsuga menziesii; assembly: GCA_001517045.1. NCBI lineage: Eukaryota > Viridiplantae > Streptophyta > Pinopsida > Pinales > Pinaceae > Pseudotsuga > Pseudotsuga menziesii. The sequence continues at coordinate 322,278 of LPNX010480510.1, forward strand.
TTTAGTCCATGCTTCTTCTGGTGTTATACCTTGTAAAACTTTAGTGGGTGTGCGATTAACTATGTAATTTGCACAATTTATGGCCTCAAACCAATATTGAAGACTTAGTCCCTTAGATTGGATCATACAATTAGCCATTTTTTTTAAAGTGCGGTTCTTTCGTTCAGCTACACCATTTTGCTGTGGTGTGTATGGAACAATGTGTTGTTGTTGGATTCATTGTTCAGTGCAAAAAGTAGTGAACTTGTTGTTAACATATTCTCCTCCATTGTCAGATCTTAACTTAATAATTTGATGACCAGATTGTTTTTCAACAAGGGCCTTGTAGGCCAAGAACATGTTAAATACTTCGCTCTTAAGTTTTAGGAAGTAAACCCAAGTGCGTATGGAGTAGTCATCAATGAAAGTTAAGAAATATTTGAAACCAGAAAAGGAAGCAGATGGAAGAGTGCCACACAAGTCACTACACAAGCTCCAAGGGTACCGAGGTGTGCCAAGAGGCACGTTTGTCAAAACTATCTCGATGATGTTTTCCGAGTACACAACCGAAACAAACACCATCCTTCCAAGATACCAGCAGAAGACCAGTCACCATATTGTCTTTACATAGTTGTTGCAATGAGCGATAATTTAAGTGACCAAATCTCTCATGCCAAATTTTGCTCAAGTTATCACTATGAGCAACAAAAACTGAGGGAAAAGGTGATAACCGAAAGTTGTTAGATTTTTACAACCTGGTAATATCATCAACAATTCCAGTAGCAAGGATATTTTGAGGATTTTTAAAATCCTTGATTACAACTTGGTGAGGTGTAAACATCATAGTTTTACCTTCACCTGAATGAGTAATTTGATAGACTGATAACAAATTGCAGGAAATTTTTGGAACACATATTACATCACTGAAATGACTATTTTCTACTGGAACTGTTCCAGATCCTACAACACTTAAAGATCTATCATCACCAACAAATATTTGTTTGGTGTTACATTCATGCATAGTAGAAAAGATGGCTTTATCCTTAGCCATATGATAAGATGCTCTAGAATCAATGAGCCATTCATTTGAAGTAGAAGAAGAAGATGCAGTATAAGAGTAACCAGAAGCACAAAGTGCATGTCCATGAGAGGTAGATTCTGAAGATGAATCTAGGCTGATGTGGTGCTTCTTCATTGCTGCTTCCAAGGCTGCCATTTTCTTAAAACACTTAGATTCATCATGATTATCCTTCCCACAAAAATTGCAATGAAGCTTGTCTTCTTTCCTTTTTGCTTGGATCCGTTATCATTTTTTAAGGGAGGATCTAACTGAGAGGGTTTGGGACCCTTGTTGTTTTGCTTATTGTTGTGAAAATTCTATTTCTTGGGAGGCTTGGACTTTTCTTTCTGTTGCGATAATAAGGCTTTCCCAGATGTATCTGCATTGTTAATTATTCCAAGATGAATGAGCTTATCTTGCTCTCTAATTAAGGAATCACAAAAGGATTCAAGACTAGGCTCTTGATAGCTGGTTGTAGTCAAGGATTCCTTCATGGAGTAGAATGTAGATACAAAAATAGAATATGCAGGTCCAAGTTTGGAAAGAATATGATAAATACATTATTTGTCTTCTTTCTTAATCTTGCATTCTGCACATAATAGTCTAAGAGTTTTATACTTAGATAAATAGTCTTGAATGCAAGAAAAATCATTTGGATTCAAGGAAAGAAACTCATTCTCAAGTTGATGACCCTGAATTTCATTTTGTTTACCAAACACAGATTCCAACTTTTCCCAAGTTTTATCAGGTTCATCAATTCTAGATATGTGGAATCGCAAATCAGTAGAGATTGACATCCCAATCAATCCACGAGCTTCATCACATCTATTTGCCCATTTAATTTTCTTATCATCGTCAGTGGGTTCTGTTTCTTTCCCTGAGGTTATCCTAAAAAGTCCCCTACTTCGTAGAACATCCTCTATATGAGATTTACATGAGAAATAGTTAGAACTTGTAGGTATAATATCACAAGGGGCGACCATACTGTAAAATAATGGCTCAAATAATAGAAACTAACTATCTAGACTCAAAGAGCTCGAAAAAATATGCGGTTTTTAAAAAAATGGCACTTAAAACGGATTCTGGATGATGAAGTTATGCTTGATCAAAGAAAATGTTGAAGATGTCCCCAATAGTGACGTGGCAGATATTAACTTGACCAACTAAAAAAAAATGAATCCCCCTCTTCCCCAACCTTTGACAATCACTTTTACAATAAAGTTGCTTTGAAGTGAATCACTTTTGTAGAATAAATGATGTTCACTTTTACAATAATGTGACTTTTAAATAGTGCGGCAATAAATTAAAGACTTAAGTGACTCACTTTTATTTTATTTTATTAATGTGAGATGCACTTTTACAATAAAGTAACTTGAAAATAGAAATTGCATGCACTAAAAAGTAGCTTAATAAGACTTGAACTCAAGACTTATCAAGGTGTAAAGCAACTTTGGATCAAGTGAGCTAAGTTTAAAAGGTACGTAAAACTATGGAAAGAGGAAGGGGTTTTTTTTTTTTTTTTACTCTTCTCTCTCATTTTTCGTGCTTGCTTTCTTTTCCTGCAAATCATAAAAAAAACGAAAAACAAAAACAACAAAAACTTTTTCCACACAATGGGGTTAGATCTTGGTTAGCTTACCCGAAAAGCCTACGTTTTCAAGTTTTCTCGTTGTTTTTTATTTGCCGTGATTGCACAAAGTGCACGGCAAAGAGCATACGTAGCCGAGAAGACAAGAAAAAAAATTTCCCTTACTGTTTCTGATTCGCCGCAATCGCGCAAGGTGCATGGGAAAGAGCATACGCAGTCAGAGAAAACAACAGTCCGAGACTAAAACAAAAAAGATCTAATAATAAACTGATAAAATATGAGAGATTTAAAAAAAACAAATCCGTCACTGTAACATTATACCTTCAAATTTGCCGAAATGGGTGTTTCTGGAGCAAATGAAAACGGTTTTCAGTGAAACGAAAACTATTTCCCAATGGAAATAGTGCTCCGGATGCAATGGAATAGCTCCCATAGGATACATATGCACAAAAAATACAAAACCAGAAACCCTTTCAAAGTTTCGGCAACACCGGTTCCAGATCTTGATCAAAACCGAAAGCGGCTCTTCATAAAAGCTCTGATACCATGTTAGGGTACACATGGTACTCCTAAAGGACCGAACACCAAGAAAAATTGCTTCACACAAATAGATCATAGATCAATACACCAATGTTTGTCACGTGGTTAAAACCCTCGAGAGGGAAACAGTCCATGGCCCCAGCCAAATAGCTACTTTGAGCAATTTATTATGCAAAAGAAAGAAAGTTACATGAGCTTCTCATAATCGATCAACTAGCCAAGGACCCTCTATGCTCTTTAAATAGAGATCATAGACCAATCGGGTGTTAAGCCACAGATCAATGGTAGGTATGATCTAAGAGAAGTTGAACCGTCGGATCACTCTATGTCTAGAACATATCGTGACCGTTGGATTAGAATATTTACAAATGCATACTAATGCATGCTAAAGAAACACACTTTTACCTAATGGATATATTACACAAGTTGATCTTAACTAACTCCTAAGTGTCTAAATATCCTAACAAAAGGGGCTAAAATCCCAAAAAAGGGCTAAAGCCTTAACTAGGGGCTTAAAACCCTAAAAATCCCAATAAAAAGAATAAATAGAGGGGTGGGGGTCATTCTCAAATCTCTCCTTCACTCCCTATCATTATGCTGCACGTGTGAGTGCCTTGATACCATTTTACTCTCAAGCCATTCACCCTCCCTCTCCTCCATTCCTCCATTGAGCCAAAGCTCCCATTCCTAAGAGAGGTGCTCCCCAAGCTAGGGCATGGTGGCCCATTTCCACCCATAGAAGGTATCATTTTCTGTTTTCTATCATTTTTATTGTAGTTGTTTAACATATTTTTCTTACAGGTTTATTTGCTTACGTTTTTCTGCAGGTTCTCCACTAATTGCTTGCAACCATTTCTTAGTTTTATAACAGTTTCATGCAGGGTTATAGAGCTTAGCCCTAACCTTGTTTGCAGGGGTTTAATTCTGTTTTATTTTCGTTTTCTTTTTGTTATTTCCATTTTCATAGGAACCCTGCCCTTCTGTCCTATAGACGAAAGGGAGACATTCCTTCCTGTAGCAAGGGCGAAAGCCCTACTATAGTTCTGACATTAATAATCAACTCTAAAACTATGTCATTCATACCTAGGGAATATTTAAACCCTCATTCCATAGTGTGGTCACCAGTATTCCCAATGGAGTCTACTTCCAAAATCTATGAGTGGATTTGCCAAAGCATATACAACCAAAATGTGTCTATGACCAGCTACTCAACCAGGTCGTAGAACTAGGAAAATTTCATTTCCCTGAGGAGATAATAGCAATTAGTCCCTGGAAACAATGCCAATATATTATCACCCGGTAATTTTCCTATGGTTGTGGTGGGAAATAACTGGGGTAACCATTTCAGGCCAACCTTTAGGTTGTAATCTAGCCTATACAGCCAGAGAGGGATCTCTTGGTGTCACAATACCATCCACATACACATATGTCTCGCATCAAGCATTCAAAAGGATAGATTCACTAATGTGAATAGATTGTTTGTATTTTAAAGAGTGTAAGACATACAAACATAAAACACCATTGGGAAATGGAGTCAAATCCTAAAACATTCAAGGGATTACAGCAATAATTATTGGTGATTATCCTACACAATATGAGGCAACGTGAGCATTAACATTCAGTCAAATACTTTAATAGATGGAATGGGGAAATGAGAAGAAGCCCAGTGAAATAAGAGGCACTTATCTCTGGATGAATCTCTTGAAACACCTTTAGTAGAAGCAACAATAAAGGCTGATAACTAAAATGGAGCACCTAACAGAGGATGAATTCCATAACATTCATCATAGATGCCTAAAAAATACGATTTCTGATGAAAGGAGTGCTTAACAGAGAACGAATTCCTTACACACAACTAGAAACACATTAGCAGAACTTCACACATACATGGAAATGAAGCATACATGAAAACATACACTAAACATTGAAGACTGTGATGAATCTCAGACACTCAAAACATACTTCTGCATTAATTAATTCCAAGAAAAAATCAGAGCTACAAAATCAAGAATAGAGGCTTCCAAAATGAATGTCGAACCCCCCTTCTATCCTCTATTGAGATTACATTTATAGATCAATTTTCCCTTGAGACGAATCTTGAAACTAGGCACCAAAATCAGCTACATCATGGGAATCAAACTTGAACATACAGAAATATTGACAAACTCTAAGGTGGAAGATTCACCATGATCACAAAACAAAAAGGGAAAGCATGATGTGATGCGCATGACTGGCCGAAACGAAAAACCTTGAGATCTGGGACTCAGGCTCGCTTGATGAAAATGACTGTTCAGAGCATCTTTGAATGACCTTTTGGAGAAGAGGTAAAGGCATGGTTCTGATATCTTAGTAAAGTATCCTCCACCCCTTCTTCTTTGACTGTGTAGTGATTGGTTGCACAACCACTATCTACTCTGTAGCATCTCCCACATTCCACAGATTTCAAGACTAAATTACTCCTTTCAAATTCTTAGTGCACATGTTCTGCTTGCGGAATAGATATCAGCCGTATATTGATTTTGAATTAAATCTACACCCTCCATTTCATATGCCCTTCACCATAATTCCGTGAGCACCTTTCCGCAAGATTCGCTTTGCGATCTCTTTTCCACAATTTTCTTAGCTTTCCACAAGATCCTTTCTGCACCATTGATTATCTTCGGATTCATCCCTAGCTGAAGATTTGGGATCAAATTTGTGGATTGCAGATTCACCAACTTTCAAAATTTAACTTTCACAATCTTATTTCCACAAGATCCTTTTCGCACCGTCAATCTTATGCGGATGCTTTCCAGGTCGTTGATCTTGCGAGTTTTGGATTGCAAATTGTTGATCCTTAAAACATCCAACATTACTTCCGTAAATCCCTTTCTGCAATATTCCTTCCACACCATTGATTTCTTGTGCACTTTTCCTGACCATTGATTTTAGATTGCGGATTGCAGATTGCAGATCCAATTTTTCCCTAAGTTGAACGTCTGGAATTTCGCGGTTTGCGGATTGCGGGTTGTGGGTTGAGGGTTTACAAATTTTCATTTTTGAACTTCTGCAATGTTTCTCCCATAATCAATTTTCTACAATTTTGCAGATTGCGGGTTATGGATACGACTTTTCTTGAATTCGCACTCCCACAATTTTGCTTCTGCAATTTTCTGGACCGTTGATTTCTTTGTGGGTTCCACCCTAGCCATCGGATTTCTGATCAGATGCTAATCTCATCTTACCTTACACCTTTCTCTTACGGTATTGTTTATAGTTGTCAATCTCCTCCATGGAATCTATGCTCCGTCTATTCTCGTTGAGACTTAATACTAAAGCATATTTTTCATACCAGACTCATTTCCAAGGTTGCGATTAAGGATTTTTTACCATTCTCATATTTTAGACTTAGGAATAATCATTCTGAACAATTTCAAACCCTTTCTGCACACCTCTACATCATAATATATGGAATTTTGGAGCCGACCTTACATTTACTTTGGCCTGACCCCCTTCCAACCATTTAGCCCAGTCATGGTGCTAACAGACACATGGCATGCACATGTAGGTGGTTGGCTACTGAAACCTTACTTATTTTTCTGGACTTGCCTTCTCTAGATCCGATTGACCACGCACTTTCCCCTAAGTTCAAATTGGAAGAAATTGAATGAAATTTTGCTATAGCTAAGGAGGATATCCATGGGATAAAATAGCTCACCATGCAAGAGATCATGAGATGGATCAAGATACCTCATGCTACGATGGCCAGAATACAGGTGTACCTTGGAGAGTGAAATAAAGTCAAGAAGAGGGAGATTGCATCCCAAATTTTCAGAACAAAAGTACAGCTAGAGCATGCAAAATATTAGGACATTGACGATTTGATGGACCTAGATGTCAAGTGGTATTCCACCCTTAGAAAACCTTGAAAGTACATTATTTTGCAATCCCACATCTTGGGAATTTTCCTTTTTTGTAAATTATGTAATATTATTTAAAGGGAAGGAATTTCCCAAGTAGAGAGGAACTTTGGAGATTAATCCTAGGAGTTATACTGAAGAACAGACTGCCAAGTGCATAACAGGAAAGCTTTTTATTTTTGTACTTTGTAATTTTTTTCAAGTTAATAAAATTACAATCATTTTATGTTATGTTCCATGGCTATTCATTAAATGTCTTTAATGAATTCTAGTCCTTCTTCCATCTATTTAGCATGCTAGGTATTGGTTGTGTATTTATTAATGTGTTGGTTCACGTATTGATTTTCCCTTATGAAATTGACATATTGAATGTGTGTTAAACGAATGTTTTTGTTTGATCCACATGGTTTATTTCACAATTGATGATTAGGCATTGATCTCTGATGATGATTTGTCAATTAGTATTGCCTCTTGGACATGTTGTACATCTGTAATATTTGGATAAACCTTTTGCAGTTTTAATTGTGTAAGATTTATTTAAAGTTGGTCAAATAGATTGATATTAATTTTCATTTCTATATGTTGAGTAATTAGTTTCTTTTTCCTATTATATTTTGCAACTGTCCTATCTCAAGTCCACTATTTACCCTGTTTAAGTTTTCTTAAATAGTTAGTCTAGGAATTAGTTACTTTGAATCTTTTCTCACTTGTCCTAAGAACAGATCTTATAGAAATGAAAAACCTTTGTGCAAGTGGAGGCCTTGTATCAATAGGAATTAGTTATCGAAAACAACTTGGGGATAGAATCATCTCTACGTGGGATTGATTCGAGGCCTTTCTAGTTGGAATTTTTCCATCTGTTGATTTCCTTGTAGATTTTCCAGCAACCTGCAATCTGTGCCATCAATAGTCTCCTCCCTCTCTACTAGCTTCCCATTCTAACTTTGGCACAGAGAATTTTCTTCTTCATGTAGAGTTAATCCAGGAGTTACCTCTCAGCTTCCTCAACATAGATGAAAAGGAAAGTCTTCCCAACACCTAGGAGGCAAATTCTGTTCTCTCAACACACATGGGATTTTTTTCTTCACGGGTTGTTGGCCCAATATACTATCATAAATCAGATCTTAAATTTAAATTGTCAATCCGGAATCCTAATACTTAGAAGCACATCCAAAATCTATGGACTTAGAACTATACTAGTTTAGAACACACTATGCTTTAGAAATGAACCTAAGACTGTTTGAATGTTGTAAGCTCAGAACTTCCAAACTACCTTACAAAAAGTGTATTCATTAGCATTCTTAAACTCATCAACATATGAAATATGAAATATTCTAAAACTTAAAATATCAAAATCATAAAAAAAATATACAGCATTACTATTCCATTGTTGAAAACATAAGACATCGAATTCTTTTACAAGAAGTCAATTCACAATGTATCTGATTTCTTCAACAACTGAATATATTCTATAATGAAAAATGGAACTGGAACAATCTACATTAATTAGAAAATATATGCTACTATAAAATAATGAAAATATACCTGCATCACACAACTTACTAAGTAAAAACCTAATTGCATTACACTAACTAAGATTGGATTGTAAAATGCAGTTTGAATTTCTTAATAGAAAACTACAGGAAAGATTAAAAACATACCAATACACAACAATGAAAGAAATGAGTGTGTTGGCTTGGAAAAGTGGGCCCTCCAATGCTTCTCTCACACATAGGAAAGTTACAGAACTCTCAACAACTAAATCTATTACACAAAATATAAAAACGAGCACACCCACAACTATTTGAAGTCTAAAATTTTTATTGCAAAATGCAGATGTTCACAATTGTCGGATGGAAATTACATAGAAAAGTTCAAATATCTATAATATTTTCTTTAAAAATGAAAATGATACAATGTTTTTAAACTTGTAATGACATCTCTCCATTATCCCCGAGCTCATCCTCCGGATCCACGAAAATAGGAGAAAATCTCTGCAAAATCAAAACATCCATGTTGTTATGCTTTCTAGTAGCGCAGGTGGTTGTCTTTGACCATCGTTGACTCGACACCTATGAAAACTATTTCATGAAGCTATAAACAATTAATCCATCCTTAGACATCAAGGATTCTTCTAAGTCTTTCAAATCACACTCATCTATCCTACAAATATCCAAAGTCGGGAGAATTTACAGGAAGTTAGCAAATTCTGTAATTTCATTGAAATTTAGATTGAAATGCTTTTAAAACTACAAAATTCGATTAATTTATGAGCAGCAATAATTATAACTTAGCTTGATGAACTTCAAGGTATTATGGGTGAAATATTAGGGTTTATGGATGAAACATAAGGGATTAAAGAGATGACTAGAATGGTTATGGAGAAAACAATAGGTGTCAAAATAGTATCCAATATCTCCCTAGAGAGGAAGGTATTGCATGTCCTCATGCATAAAGAGTGTTTCCCAAACTGAATATGCATATCCCCATGCACAAAAGTGTTGTTTCTCTACTACTACTAATTCTCTGACATCTCTCCTTTCTGGGATGATGCATCAACACTAACCTGAGATGCATGAAGGACCTTCAATCTTTGATACTTGGTTTTGAGTGTCCTCTTTTTTTTTATACTATTTTTATGCTTTTTTAGAGATTTGAATATTCTAAACTCTAAGATTTCTATTCTTTTTCCTCAATCTCTCATTTTCTAATTCCAATTCCTTCATTTCCAGTTTTAAATTTTCAATATTTTTGTTGTTCTTGGAAGGATTCTTCTTTTTCATCCCTCTTGTAGGCTGTGTTGAAATAGTGTCCACCCCAAATTCCTCATTTTTGTTCTTAAATTTTTCCTTCTCCTACTCTAAGTACTCTTCCTTTTCCTTTTTTGTGGCTTGTTGTTCAAAGACAGGAGAAATGATAGCTATATCTTCATTATTTTTCTCTTGTTGTTCATCTGGAGTCTTCTCAATTGTCTGAATATCTAATTCCAATATTTATTATGTTGTTTGTTTTTCAAAGATGGTATTCACCTCTTCATCATTTTGTCCAATCTCACATGTTGGACATTCCTCTTAACTTTCCAAATATTGTATGTATACATAATTCCTTTGTTGTTCCTCCTCATCATTTTCTATTGCTTGTTTCTTTTGTCCTTGCTGGTGTTTCCTTGATCTTATTCCATAAGTGGTGAACGCCTTATCCTTTTCTTGGAATTGTAATTATTCTTCTACCATGATTCTAGTTCTTATTCCTCTCTTAGTTTGTTTTGAGCTCATGGCCTTAGATTTCTGTATATCATATTCAATATATGTTATCAATAATACTTCATCGTATTTAAATCTTTCATCCAGTAGCTCCTCTGGTTCTTCAAATTCATTATGAACTACAAATTTCTTCCATGTCAAAATTTGTTTTTGTAATTCATGTGTAAGGATAATATTGATGATTCCACAATGGAAAAGGCTTGTGGCAGTGTCTTCAGTTCATTTTTGAACATCTTTAGCCATTTTAGAAAGGATCTGTAGAAAAAAATAGGATATGTTAATCTCATAGTCACCCCTCAAATGTTGCATTAGTTTAATATGATAGATATATATGCCACTAAATCTTCCTTCACAAGTAATCAATTTCTGGATAACATATACCACTTCATCCCAAGGATGAATCAACCAACTCCTTGGTACTCCTTTCTTCCATTTTATTGAGCCTGCCTATGATCTGCATAGGAAAGGTAGCCATGCCTTCTCCTCAAACTGTTTTGTTTTAAAGAACCTCTCTCCCTGTTGAGGTAATCCAATAATTTGGGCCAAGATATCCTCTAATAACCTGAAAGTAAAGTTACCTATTGTATCCCCTCTCACCATCAAATGAACGGGAAAATTCTAGGCTAACGCTTTCATTATATCCATCAAACTTCTCAACGAAAGGAATCCACTATTTTTTCCAAAAAATTCCAAACATTTTTCATGAATAGCAGAGGAATCAAATTTCCTTGGTTCTATCCAAGAAACCATTTTTTTCTTTTAATTTTAACAAGGATTTCCTTATACAAGGGAAATTTCAAAACTTAACTCAGATATTCTTATCCTAGATTGCAATATCTCTTGGATTCTATGTTCTTCTTTCAATTTCAATTGGAAAAACAAAAATTTCTTGTTTCAAATTGTCCTTACCTCTCCTCAGGAAAATTCTGATTCACGATTATGTATGTGTGCATGCAAATACTCTTCTGATATGTATGATGTTTACCCAGAAAATGATTCCTTCTCTTTAGCTATGCCTGTGTACTCCTGCTTTTAACAATCTGACCGCTGCAATCGTGAGGGTGAACCTAGGAATGATCAAAACAACTGAGACAAGGAAAATTCATGGATCACTACCTTGAATTTTGAAATTATGGAAGATTGCATGGGAGTGAGGAAATAGTTTAATAATTCCCCATTTTCTTGTAATTATGTTTATAACTTTCATTTCCCACTTCTTTTGCAATCATGATTTGAACTTTCCCACTAATTCTCTTCTTCTATGTTTTATGATCCATTCATACCTTTTTTTTAAATGTTTCATATGTTGAATTTTGAGGGTATATAAAAAAACCTTATAAATTCTATAGGCAAAAGAATTTTTAAGACTCCTCTTGAAAATGAATTCTGAAGTTTGCCTGTAGGATGTAGTTTAGACATGAGATGAAGAATCTGCAATGTTTTCTACTACTATTTTTTATACCTAGGGTAGTGAAATGAATGGGTAGATGTTCAGGATTGTGAGGCTGAGAGTGAATGGGTAAATGATCAGGGTTGTGAGGGTAATAAGCATTTTTTCACTTACTGAAAAATTAAAAATAATGCAACCTTTTAAAACATTGAAATCAAATTCTTACAGACGTGTTTGTTGATCCCTTATGCTCTTCATGCTGCTTTGATGTGACTGGTTTGGATTGTTGAGACTTGTTTGCTTCTCTTAATGTCTTCACATGTACCTCTGATGAAATTTTTTCATGGTTCCTTTGGCTTGGTGTATCCTTTGGTTGAAAAATACTTTTGGTTTGACATGCTTTTTGTCTCAGGTTCCTCTATAAATCTGGAAATGTTTTGTTATTGCTGCAAATTCTTTTCAATATCTTCTTAGGTTCTTCTGCTGAATGTACTATTTAGGTCCCTCTACTTTTGACCTGCTATGCCTTTCAGGTCCCTTTGTAAATATGGAAATTTATGTTTTTTTATTGGAATAAAACTATACTAAAATGCAAAACGAAATTGTGACATCTACAGGAGGCTTGGAGGGTTTCCAAAAAATAACACTTGATATGCTTCTCCCTCTCAACCCTATATATTGACTTATCCTCAAGTCATTCGTACTGAAAAACTGAAATGTAAGGAAAACTAGGTAAGAAAAAAATATTTTGAGAATTTGCAATGGCCAAGTAAACTTGGTTTTCCAATGAAAATTCAAGTTTATGTTGTGCCAGTTGCCTGGTTTTCACAACTAAACTTTGTTGGTTTTTTTCTTTTTTTATATCATAAAAATTGTTAACAAGAAACACCAGTGTGTTTGTCCAGCACCTCCATCTCCCTCTGTTGATAAATATGTGGTAGTAAATCCTTCTTGTTGACAGGTTTATTGTAGATTTTCATCCTATGTCCATTAAATATGAATGTACTTGCTTCATCATTTATTGTTTGTAATTTGATTGAGCCATTGTCATATACCTCTGCAATATCATATGGACCAAGCTAATCAGTTGTGAACTTAGCTTTAAAATTTTTGAACTTGGAATCAAATAATAAGGCCCAGTCTCCTACCTTAAACTATCGCTTCTTGATGAACTTATCATGCCATTGTGCTCTTTGTTGGTGTACCAAGATAGTTTGTTCTACTGAAACTTGTCTCATCTCATATAATTGATTTAACTGCATTATCCTTTCTTTTTGTGCTTCATAAATCTCTAGTCCTAAATGAGATGCTAATTTAAAAGTATGAATTTGGAATTCAACTGGTATTAACACTTGCTTACCATAGACTAGCTAACAGGGAGTAAAACCCGTACTGTTTTTCCAAGTAATTATGTATGCCCATAAAGCTTCATGAAGCTTGTCTAACCAATATTTTTTGTGCATTTGAATTGTCTTGGTCATGATTATTTCCAAAGTTTTATTGGTGGACTCTACTTAGCCATTGTCCTATGGATGGTAAGGGGTTGATTTCCGGTGCTTTATTTTGTACTTGTCTACTATCTCTTGCACCAGTTTAGAAGTAAAATGTGCTCCTTAATCAGTAACAATCTCTCTAGGAAATTCAAATCTAACAAATATTTATTCAAAGATAAAATTGACTATTGTTTGTTCTGTGGATCTTGGTAGTGCTTTAACTTCCACCCATTTTGTAGCAGAGTTAGTACATACCAAGATGTACCTCTTTCCTTTTGATGGTGGATTGATTGGACTGATGAAATCAAAAGCCCATTTTTCAAATGGCTCTATGAGAACCTGTGGCTGGAGTGGAATCTCATCAGATGGTGCTATTCTTCCCATCATTTGACAAATATCACATATTCTACCATATTTCTTGGAATATTTGAAAATAGATGGCCAATAATACCCTAAGTTGAGTATTTTGTATGATGCTCGTTTATCTACGAAATGGCCACCACATGGTTCATCATGACAAGATTTTAAAATTTCTAAAATATCATCTTGTCTAACACATCTTCTAATGATAAGATCATATCTTGTATAGAAAAGATATCCATTCACCCATATGTGTCTCGCACTTTTCTTAATGATTTGTTTCTTCTCTTTTGATGACATAGAGGGAGGTAGTTTTCATAATGTTAATTAGTTAGCTATATCAACATACCATGGAGTTATAAAAAAATATCAAATAAGTGCTCATCAGGAAAAATATCTGAAACAGGAACAACCTCACAAAAATTATTTAATCAAGATAGAAAATATTCCACTTCATTTTCCCTTCCAGGTCTATCGAGGATAGTAATGTTGAAATCCACCATCAATAAGAGCCACCTTGTTATCCTGCCATTTTTTATGGGCTTTTTCATTAAATATATTAAGGAAGAGTGATATGTATGGAAAAATAGTTCATAACCAATAATGTAATGATGAAATTTGTTCACATCATGTACTACTTCCAACATCTCCTTCTTAGTAACTGTGTAATTCAATTTTGCATGGGTTAGATTTTTTCTAATAAAGTAAATAGCATAATTCATAAGTTTTTCTTTCTAACCCAAAGATGCCCCAATGCAGTGTCTAATGCATATGTAGAGATGTGGAATGGCAATGTCCAATTAGGCCCTCTTAAGATAGGTGTTGATGATAACTTGTCTTTAAGTTTCTGAAAGGAAACTTGACAATTAATATCCAAATGAAAATGTACATCTTTGAAAAATAATATCAATAATGGTAAAGCTATTTTACTAAAATGTTCAATAAACCTTCAATAATAGCCTGCATATCCAAGAAAATTTCTCACATATTTTTAATTTTTAGGTTCTTTTAAATTCACAATGAGTTGTATTTTTGCAGGATCCACATTTATTCCAGACGATAAAATATGATTACCTAACATTAATCCTTTAGTTAACATCATGAAACATTTTTCATTGCTAAGGGAAAGAATTGATTCTATGCATGTTTTTAGGATTTTCTCTAAATTTTCCAAGGAATATTCAAAAGTTTTGTCATACAAAAAAAAATAATCCATATATACTTCTAAACATTCATGAATTAAATATGCAAAATAGCCAAGGCTGCTCTTTGAAAATTAGTTGGAGCATTACATAGACCGAAAGGTAAAACTTTATAGGTATATGTAGCCTAGGGACATGTAAAAGTAGTTTTGTACGGATCTTCTAATGCAATTTTAATTTGATTATATCCACTGAATCCATCTAAGAAGGAAAAATATATTTTTCTAGCTAGTGCATCTAATACTTGATCAATGAGTGGTAATGGAAAATAATCTTTAAGTGTTGCTTTGTTTAACTCTTTGTAATCCACACAAATTCTCCACTTTCCATTTTTCTTAGGAACAACTACTAATGGAGAAACCCATTGACTGTCAAAAATAGGGTAGATAAATCCTATCTTTAATAACTTTCGCAATTCTTCTTTGACTATTTCTTTCAGTATGGGGTTCATTCTTCGTTCAGGTTGCCTTAGAGGTCTTATGTTATCGTCTGTGTAAATATGGCGAGTACATGTTTCCTGGTGAGCTGCTAGCATGTCAGTATACTCCCAAGAAAAAGGTTTGTGATATTTATTTAGTAATGCAATCAACTATTCTTCTTGTGATAAAGTAATATGTGCACCAATATTCAAGTATTTTCCAAAACTGATTTCAATGGTTTTGCTTTTAGCATTTGTTATTCAATGAATAGAAAAAAGTATCATCAAATGATGATTCCAAAGAATGAATTGTGCAATTTTCCTAAAATTTTTGGCCTAAAACCCGATCTACAACAATATATTGCATGTTCCTTAATTGTTCATAGATATCTGGTTCAGAAATAAAGTAATCTAGCAGATCGTCATTATTTTCTTCTCAAAAATAAAAAGCTTGATTAATACTTAAGATAGACTAGATTACTTCTTCATGTTGCTCTTTTGTTTCATTAATACAGGATAATTGATCTGTCATAGAAGGTCTTTGAGCAAAAGGATAAAGTGTAATCTTTTTCCTTTCTGTTCCATGTGAAATGACCATATTTCCTACTCTACAACCAATAAAAGCATCAGCTGTAGCTAACGAAGGTCTTCCAAGGATTAGTGGATGTCCCCCTGAATTAGATTTTGATTGAAGAACCAAGAAATCTACTGGATACTCCCAAGAATCCAAAGAAACTATGATATATTCAAGTATACCTTCTGGTGCTATTTTAGATCTATCAGCTAGCTCTAAGATTGTAGTGATTGGTCTAAGATTTTTCAAATCTAGATATTTCATTGTTTCCAGTGTCATTACATTAATAGTTGCACCTAAGTCAATTAATCTTTTTGAAATTGAAAAGTTGTTGACAGTTATTGTTAGTATTGGTATTCATGGATCAACATATTTTTCAATAAAAATAGTATTTGACATTAAGCCTACTAAATTTCCAATTACATGAATTGTTGGTGGATCTTTCTTTCTTCTCTACCAGTCTTGTTTAAACATAACTCCTTAATTGATTTTGTATAGATTGGGATAGCTTTATTAGCTTGCAATAAAGGGAATTTTTACAGAGACATTTGTTAATTCATCTAAGACATCAAATTCAAGAAGAGAAATTGAAAATTTTTCCTTAACTAACCTTTCTAGAAAAGGAGTTGTTTGAGGTATTAACATTTTACACTTCCAAGTTTGTTTATCTAGCTGCAAATTTTCTGTATTAGATTTTTTTGTAATTTTCTCTTTTTTTGAATGTGTTTCTATGATAATAGGGGATTATTTTTCCAAAAATTTTCTAGACCTCAAGTGGATATTTTTAATAGGAAGGATTGAGTATGAAACTGTTGTTC
Source organism: Pseudotsuga menziesii (assembly GCA_001517045.1). Lineage (NCBI taxonomy): Eukaryota > Viridiplantae > Streptophyta > Pinopsida > Pinales > Pinaceae > Pseudotsuga > Pseudotsuga menziesii. Next base: position 338,862 of record LPNX010480510.1, read on the forward strand.
CTTCATCAATATTATACATGGGTTTATCCACTCTATTATTAGGATTTGGTACTAGCTAGGATCGTAAATGTGTTGTTGAGGTTGGGTTAGTTGAGGAGCGGGATTTGGCTATGAAGGAAATGAAGGTTGACTCTGTTGGTATTGTGGGTAAGCAAAAGTTTGTTGGTAAGGTTGTGGATAGGCCTGCTGATATGTTTGGTTTCCATGCGCATATCCTCGCCAATTTTGAGCAGGTTGGTTTTTTTTTGGCTGAGGAGACCAAGTCTGTCAAGGCATAGGTGCATTCCATGAATTTTGAACAGGTTATTGATAACTTGGAAAAAATTGTTGCATAGGGTCTTGAGACATACCTGGAAAATGTGCCTTCCATGTTCTTTTCTGTGACAGAAGGTAAAGAGACTCCATGCTTTGGATTTATTACACTTAAGATTCTTGTAATTCTTTCAACCTGGAACATTCATCAGTGTTATGATTTTCTGCACTTCTGCACATAATCCATGAATCTGAGCATTGTTTAGAGGACATTCTTTCAATGGATGTTTCTTCCTACATTTTGGACAGAAAATTGATAGAGCTTGATCTTGTCGATCTTGTTGTTCTTGTATTTTCTTATTTTTTAATACTTCTACTTTTCTCCTTAGATTACTCATATGATTAGCTTTAAAAATCCTCTAACAAGCTTCCAAACTTAGCTCTTAATATACTCCCTGTTGCTGATTTAGTTATCTTTGAAGTGATATCCCTTTTCCCCTTTCTGGCTCTTCCTCGTGAATACTTTTGACATAACTATGTAATTTCACCAAATGGTACGTAGGAAACATATCCCTTCCCCATTACATTAAGAACATCAAGATACTCATCTTGGATACCTTTTAAAAAGATTGTTTGGATGATGTTAGAAGTCAAAGAATTATATTTGGATTTTTGTAGGTTATACAGAAATCTTTCAAGATATTATTCTAAGCTTTCATCTTCTTACTAAGACATCTTAAAAATATCATCTTTCAAATATTTAGATCTACAATATGTTTGATATGTTTTAAGAAAAATATTTCCCATGTCATCCCAACTAGTTATAGTATGTGAACTCCTAATCCCATGAACCATTTCAATGCAGTAGTTTTAAGAGTAATAGGAAAGAGGCGAAGTTTATGTGTATCATCAGTATATCCATAGGTGTGACATAAACTATCAAATTCAAATAAAAATGAATCCTGATCTTCAGAATTCATACCATAAAAGTAAGGTAAAATAGATGGCGGGATGTTTTTCTTTTTTACCTCTTCTCCTAGGATACTACTAGTATCTAAGATTGGAAATCTAAAGGTGGTTTCTTGTTCTTCTTCATTTCCTCTATCTTCTACTCTTTCATTTATTCTATATTCTCATCTTTTGTTTTCAATTTCCAACATTCTTTCATACTCCCTTCGTTGTTCTGTAGTTGGTCCTCTTGATACTTCTCCCTGAGCCCTTTCTCTTCGTTTATTTTCCATTTCCATCCTCTTTCATACTCTCTACGTTGTTCTGGGGTTAGTCCTCCTCTCATCATTTTAGAGGTTTCCTCAGCCATTTGGAAATTATTAGCAATTGTTGCAATTGATCATTTCTTCTCAAATGAAGAAGTTCATGTTATCTCTATTTTTGGGGGGTTTTTTTACAAATCTTCCTTTTTTGTCTCTCTGTCTTGACATAAAAATGAAACTAAATTTGGCTTTGTGTTTTTGTATTTTTTTTAAGGAGACTAAACTTCCTAAGTCTATTTCTAAATATGATTCCCTGGAAATGGCGCCAAATGTTGGCCCAATCTATTGTCATAAATCAGAGCTTAAATTTAAATTGTCAATCCAGAATCCTAAGACTTAGAGGCACATCCAACATCTATGGACTTAGAACTAGACTAGTTTAGAACACACTATTCTTTAGAAATGAACCTAATACTGTTTGAATGTTGTAAGCTCAAAACTACCAAAGTACCTTACGAAAACTATATTCATTAGCGTTCTTAAACTCATCAACATCTAAAATATGAAATATTCTAAAACTTAAAATATCAAAATCATAAAAAATATATAGAATTACGATTCCATTGTTGAAAACATAAGACATTGAATTCTTTTACAAGAAGTCAATTCACAATGTATATGATTTCTTCAACAACTTAATATATTCTATAATGAAAACTAGAACTGGAACAATCTACATTAATTAGAAAATATATGCTATTGTCAACTAATGAAAATCTACCTACATCACTCAACTTACTAAGTAAAAACTTAATTGCATTACATTGTTTGAGATTGGATTGTAAAATGTAGTTTGAAATTTTTAATAGAAAACTACAAGAAACATTATAAACATACCAATACGCAGCAATGAAAGAAATGAGTATGCAGGATTAGCAAAGTGGGCCCTCGACTACTTCGCTCACACACATAGGAAAGTTACATAACTCTCAACAACTAAATTGATTACATAGCATGTAAAAACGAGCACACCTACAACTATTTGAAGTTTGAAATTTTTATTCCAAAACGCAGATGTTCACAGTTGACAGATGGCAATTACATAGAAAAGTTCAAATATTTATACTACTTGCTTTAAAACTAAAAAATGCTACAATATTGATAAAATCATAATGACATCTTTCCATTATCCCCAAACTCATTCTCCAGATCCATGAAAATAGGAGAAAATCTCTACAAAATCGAAACAACCATGTTTTTATGCTTTCTGGCAGCGCACGTGGTTGTCTTTGACCATTGTTGACTCAACACCTATGAAAACTATTGTGTGAAGCTGTAAACAATTAATCCATCCTTGGACATCAAGGATTATTCTGAGTCTTTCAAATCACGCCTAGCTATCCTGCAAATATCCAAAGCTAGGAGCATTTATGGAAAGTTAGAAAATTCTGTAATTTCATTGAAATTTGGATTTAAATGCTTTAAAAACTACAAAATTAGATTCATTTATGAGAAGCCACAATTATACGTTAGCTGATGAAATTCAAGATCTTATGGGTGAAATATGAGGGTTTATGGATGAAACATATGGGATTAAAGAGATGACTAGAAGGGTTGTGGAGCAAAAAATAGGTATGAAAATAGTATCCAACATGAGCTACAATGGAAAATAATGGTCGGGACGTTACCTTGAATGACCTGCAAGCCTCCTTGTTGGACATTAAGCAGCATATGCGCTGGCTTTATGATATCATGAACATGGGGGTCATGGAAGGAAGCTCAACTGCAGAAGAGGTGAAATGGATGGAGAGGAAAATGGGCAACCACGATTCCAGAATTGAAGATAATCATAGGGACTTACATGAGCTCATGGGGACCATTGATAAAATTAAGGAATATTTTCAAAAGCTAGTTAATATGAACCAATGGAGTCATTGCCAAGACTCTCCTACAAGAGACCACCCAATGAAGGAGACATCAATATCTCATCCAATCAAAGTTCCAGGTGAAAAGCAACAGAATTTGAAAAAGTATGAAAGGTTTTTTATGCTATACTATATTTTTCTTTTAGATATATTAGTCCATGTATACCCTACGAAGGTGATAGCTGGCTTTTTGGCACATGAACAAGTTTTTGTTAATTGTATCTAGCTTAAATAGTCTAGGTATTTTTAGATAAACAGGTTCAACTGTAGGCTTTGGCCCTTTTTTGTATGCATGGTTGTTAACATTTTTTTATATAAATATAATACTTTCCTGGTTTCTATTAAAAAAAAATGGCTTCCATCTAGCAAGATTGATTTTTCACCAATGCCAATTGATATTTAATTGACAAAAGCTAATCAAGAGTCCATACTAAATCCTGGCTAAGCAAGATTCCTTTGATAGAATGTAATTGAGTCTTAATAATGTAGTGAGAGAGTCATCGTTGAGTTTAACCGTTGATTCATGTCCTAGTCTAGCTGAGTCAAGAAGTGATGGATCACAAATTAAAGTTTTAGAATTCATTCATAGTTAGTATCATATTTCATGTTGCATATTTGAAATTCATAAAATTGAAGAAAATTCCCAAAATTGAAGATATCAAATAATGGCTATAGACCCTAAGAACACACACGATGACAAAGCAGCATAAGAAGAGAGTTCGATAGAGAATTTTTTTGTTCACAATGCAATTAGGCATATCGAGCACAAAGAGCATTGTGTTTGACCAATGCAACTATTTGTCAAATATATTCCCTGGCTAACTAAGTCGACTAGGATCCTCCACCAATTGAAAAGGGAAATATAAGCATCAATGCGTATCTTTTAATGGTCTACACTAATGTATTTAAAAGGGATTAATAACCACAATTCCTTTATAACATACAATACAAACTAGGACTATATACAAATGAATATCATCCATGCATATAATTTAAATTGTATGTTGTACCAATGCTTTTATATTTACAATGCACTGGTGCACACAATTTAAATTGTGTGGAATCATGTTTGTATGCTTAATAAGCTTCAATGCATTCATATGATTTATACACGTTGTGGAAAAGGTTATAAGCATTCATGTGGAAAAGGCTTTTATTTTGAAAAAAATCCAAATTTTGTAAAACTAAAAACCTTTGCAAAAATATTCAGTAGCCTGGTGTCTCCCCTAAAGGGTCATAATGGTACCCATATTCCAGTTGGAGTCGAAAGATTCCCTCTAAAGGACCTATGTTGTGCTTTGAGGCCATGTTCATGGCCAACAAGTTTTAAAGGAGGTCCATTTTTGGTGTGAAACCATTATTTTCCTCCCTTGATTATGGTCAACCCCTCAAACCTATCCCTACTACAAAAAAATTCTTAATCATTCCCATATCCAACCCATATGCCAAATATCCACTTTAAAGGATTTATGTAGTGGCTAGTGGCCTTAATCATGCCTCATTAGACCAATAATATTAAGTTAGGGTCTAGTTCCCTCAATTTCTTCCCCAACAATGGTTAAGGACCCATCCCTAGTAGATAAAACCTTATATTGGTGTCCATATACTACTGAGGATAATTATTTTTCATACAATACATGTTTATGCTTCGAGGTCTTAATCATAACTTATTGTCCCTAGAAGGTTCATCTAGGGACAAAGTGTCTTATTTTCTACCCATACCCCTTGGCAAGGTCTTGAGACCCATCCCTACTATCCAATGCATTAAAAGTCATGTTTCGCTTGGAGGTTGGATATCCCCATTTAGAGGGTTTACATGGTGGTTTGGATCCTTGTTCATTGCCTATAAACCCTAGAGGCTTCATTTGGAGCCTAATTCCTTTTTCTCAATTTCTTACAATGATGGAGTCCTTGAAGCCCATACCTAATGTCTAAACCCTTTAAGGACAACCATATTAACATTTAAGATCAAATATCTTTGTTAGGGGGACTAGATTTGGTGCATGGTTAACTTCATGGGTGTCTATTGAATAGTAAATATAGTAGTTTTTATTAGTCAATTAGTAGAGTAGAATATTCAAAAAAATGTAAAGATTTTTGGAATAATAGTTTTTTTTCTTCTTTCCTTTTCTAGATGGTGTCCAGAGCTATCATAATTCAACAATTTTCAAGTGACAATTGGAAAACTATTGCTTATGAATCTTGAACCATTAGCCTAATTCCTTTTGTTAAAAAGACTAAAGTGTTATACTAGAACAATTTATTACCTTGCAGGTTGAACTCTTACCTCAAAGAAATTAAACCAAAGTTGAAAGAGAAAGCTATGAAGTATGTGTTTTTTATTTAAAAAAATAATTACACATGTAGGTGTTTAGATATTATCTCATATTTTGAACTTCCTTGAGGAAATCAGCAAGATTAACTTGAATGTAACAAACGTATAATGGAGATTCATTTCATGGTCATCATATACTTAAATGCATCTTAATTAAGATTTAAATAAACTTCAGTTAAGAATTTACTATTTAATTATTTATAAATATATAATTCACTAAAGTTTTATACTTAATATCAATTTTTATTTTTTAATAAAGTAATAAGATTTGTTTTGTGTTATTTTTCTAAGTTTAATATTTATATTATATTTTAAATAAAATAAATATTTATAAAAATATAGTAATTATTTTAATGTTTAGTATTTATTTAATAGCCACCCATTTCTTAAAAAAAAACTAAGTAATTAATCTAAATGGCTAAATACACCAATCGAATGTAACTCTATCAATATAACCGACCCACTTGATTCTGCTAGTAATACTTTCTTAGTGTTATGTGCGTCGCAAAAATGAAAGAGTCAAAGAGTATAGACATATGTTTTGAAGTCAAACAGCTTTGTTCTCAAACTCTGACGGTCGCCACGATAATTCATGGAACTTTCGGCATATTTTGTGCACACAACAACCGGCACTTCCAAGAAAAGGATATGTTCTTGACTCCGATTGAACGCTTTGTGAATGACTCATTAGATTACAATTGAGTGAATAGCATCTCAAATCATTGGAAAATACAGTACCATACATACTGTCCATGGACGTCGATTGAATGCCGAGGGTTTGTAGTTTGTATTTCAAAATCTAATTTTATTAGGTACTGTATCTACGGTACCAGAATTGATGTAAAATGGGTAATCGGTGTATCCGGCAACTTGATGATGCGTGTAGAATGTGGATCTGTCGTATTCGTTGAGCTTGGCATCAATGGCGAATCTAAGGGGAAGGTCAGGATTCGAAATGAACAGACGGCCGAAGGATATCATGTCTGCATGACCTTTTGACACGGCTTCCATGCCACTCTCTCTTACATATCCCCCGCTCTTCATCAGCCGTCCTCTGTATTCACCTCTCACCATACTCCACATCCCGGCANGCCCTTTTGACACGGCTTCCATGCCACTCTCTCTTACATATCCCCCGCTCTTCATCAGCCGTCCTCTGTATTCACCTCTCACCATACTCCACATCCCGGCAGCCATGATTTCGGCCTCCTTCGCATCAGCTTGCTTGAGACCTTCGCTCGTGAAGCGTGGCTCGGTGACATGCAGATAAGCCAGAGAGTAACGATTGATGAGACAAATTAAGTGGCGGGTGAGAGCCAGAGGGTCGGAGTCCGTTGCCCCATTGTGGTCTATGATAGGAGACAGCCGTATGGCGGTGCGCTCCACCCCGATCTGGTCAGCCACGGCCTCAACAATTTCGCGGGCGAAACGGCAGCGGTTCTCGATACTTCCGCCGTATTCGTCATCTCGGTCGTTGACGCCGTCTTTGAGAAATTGGTCGATCAGGTAACCGTGAGCTCCGTGTATTTCCACGCCATCGAACCCTGCCAACATAGCGTTTCTAGCTGCTCTGCGAAACTGATCGACTATTTGAGAGATTTCTGCCGTCGCGAGGGCGCGAGGTTGGGAACAACTCACCCAACAGCCATCCGGCATCAAGATCCTCGATTGTTCTGGAATTTGCTTGTTGGTGGAAGACAACGGGGCTTCTTGGTTGGGCTGATAATCTGCTTTATCAAATAAACAAAGAACAAACTTGTTAATAATATACACTATCCCCTAGGGAAACACATTCATTTACATCCCAAATCTATTAATGTTTTGCCAAGTTGCCAACCACAACTTCAGCGAAATCATTGAGAGAGCTGCCTAAGTAAATTTTGGTATTCTTAAAATGGATATGCAGTCATCTATAGTCGTGAAGAATATTTATTGATTTGAGACCTGTGTGCGACGCCCTGCCAACATGCCATATCTGGCAGAAAATGATGGCGCTCTTCTCATGAACAGCGTCTACAACATATTTCCAGGCCTTGGCTTGCTCATCGTTGAAAATGCCCGGAGAATGCGGGAACCTGCACGGCATTAGATAAAAGGATCTGTTGCTACCATACAATTTGATAAGCAGTCTTCCTTAAAATACCAAGTCAGCCTCAGTATATTCAATCAGAAAGAGGGAGTACAGAATCCAGATGATGAGGAGAGCGTACCCGATGGCTTGCTGTGAGACTGCGTTTGCTTCGGTGATGAGGAGGCCTCCTCTCGTCGCTCTCTGAGAATAGAACTCCACGTGGGAGGGCTGCGGGATGTTGTCCATTGCACGGCATCGGGTCATCGGAGCCAACACGACCCTGCAAGCTGCGTACACGAGTTAGCAGAAAATTCTATATTAACTGACTTAGTGAAACTAGAGTAGGAAACTGGAAATTAAATATAGTACAGTACCGGTGAGATAGATTGAATAAAGAACCCATTTGAAAGGGGGAAAGGAGATGAGGACTAGAAGATCTGTTTGGTGATGAACCATTGTCTCCATGGTTTGGAGATTGGTGAGAAATTGCTCGTTTTTCCATGTTGATTACCGAATGAATGAACAAACAAAGGCCTACCGATGACAATAGGAATGATAAATTGAATGAAAAGCTCTCCTGTCTGGCTGCAGGTTGGATAAATGGCTTGTTCGCAGAAGCGGAATACTCAGATCAGTGGGATCGATTCGCAAAGAGAGTGAGAATGAATTGCTCAAAGGACGCTCAAATTTAGAGTAGAAAGGGCTTATATAGTTGGTTTCAAGACTGATTATACTGCGGTCGGATGCGGCCTTGCGGTAAGAGTTTGATAACCTAAGTGTAGATAGCATTATAATCTTTATTACATGATTAATTTTATTGCTCAAATTCAAGAGAAGTTGTTTATATATATATTTTGAATTTTTATGGGCTATAGTGGATAAGTTTTAAAACATCCTTGGCTTTGTCGAGACGTCGCACTTTCTTTTAAAATGTCCTCGGTACAACATATTAAATCGCAGTTTTGAACTTGTCAAAACTATCTAATAAACCAGAGTTTTTTTCAATGAATGAATAGTTTACTATTGTCATCAATCAATCTATATATATATATAAAAGATATTGGCAAAATAGATTTCAAAAATATATATAATTATAATTTTAATAATATAGTATTAAAATAGATTTCCAAAATTTAATATTTAGATACTTACATTTTGGATTCATATATATCCAAAATCAATGAAATCACCAAAAGAAAAAAACAATGTAGTACCAAAATCTTTGATATGACCGTTGATTGCCTTGGAAATTAGATTACTAAAGCATCACTATTTATAAGACTATATAACAACAAAACCATGGGTACATATCATGGGTCACTAATTCTACTTAATGTGACCAACTCAACTAACTAACTAATGAATGCACTATTGATAGTAGTCTCTTGAGATTACAATTCTTAACACACACCCTTAATCTCAACTAGGACTATGTCTCACCAAGGCTTACATTTCAGTCAAAAACTTCAACTTCACTTTCTTCCTTGAAGTGTACTTGGACTTCTTCTTCTTTGTCTTCTGGATCTTGATGCTAAGTAGTTGTTCTTCTTCAGCTTCTGGAACATAGTGCAAGTATTCTTCTTTTGTTTCAAGATGATTTTTTTGGTTGTCATCTTTACCTACACACTCAAAATTTTTGTCAGAAAAAATATGAATATGAATATATTTCTTGGAGAGCATTCACATCTTGGTGTTGCTCATCAATGGAAGCTACTTCATCATTCTCATTGACTTCTTCATTTGCATGTACCCACTATGCATCGTTCATTGCTTATTAAAAAATTGTGGGCCGAGAAGTAAACAAAGCATACTATAGATGCTCATTACTAATAGGAGTCTGCCCATAGATCTCCCTCAAACTTATGGTTTTCTGGTTTTGAGGTGGAATTTTTGTTGTTGTTTCTTTTGTGTTGCTATCAACTCATTGTTCCTCATTCTGAGCAACTGTTGCAACTTCTATGCTGCTATTAATTATCACTAAGTGTCTTATGTGTCTTATCACTTTGTTATGAATACTAGTACATCTACATAGTTTGTGTTTGTGGGTGGATTAGTCCATGCCTAGCTGCATGTTATGAGGGCATTCTTCGAGATATATATATATATATATATATATATATAATCTCACACTCTTCTAATAATCTTCCATGAAGTGTTGGTTATATATTCTTAGCTATGAGTTATCCATGCATCCCTGCAAGTTATGTATATTTTCTTTATAATTGGTTATTTTGAATTTTGAATTTTGAAAGAATGTCATAGAATCAATTTTGACAATACAATGTCTCATCCTCCTCCATTGATAAAAAAAAGCATAGGTTATAGTCCACCCCAAATCTCAAATAAAAAACTTATCCAACTAACAAAACTAATTAAAATTTTAGTTAATAAAAATCCAAAAAAAAAAAAAAAAAAAAAAAGTTTAAATGCTAACTACTTTTGTAATTAATTTTTAATTATTATAATTAATTAATTTATATAATATAAATATAACTATTAATAAATTAATATTAATATAATTTAAAACCATTTCTTTTTATGTGTCGTATAAATGTTAAATAAATAATCCAAGTCTAAATCACATTAGACATTTTAATAGATAATGCTCATTATGAATATGAAATGATGAAGTTGCTTTACAACTACAACCCTGTGATTACGACATAAAGTCTTCATATGAAATGATGAAGCCACCGTACAAATTACCACCTATCAATTATTAGGCAAAGGTTTTCTTTACCTTAAATGATATGTCATACACATTTATAGTAGATAACGCACGGAAGATTCGTTTACAATTACCATTCAACAATTATTTCTAAAAGTTTTTGGATTGATATGACACGTTAAACATATCTACAAGGGAGAAAGTCCATTATCGCTATTGATATGTTTTTGTAAGTTCGGGTGTAATTTATTAAGTAAAGATAAAATACAGGTAGTGATACAAGTCTATGTCTATGTGTTGCTGGAATACAAAACCGAGCCAAATTGGGCGTTTTAAAAGTATCAAAAAAGGATCCTCCCCATAGAGGGGAAAACGGATCTTAGAGAGTTAAAAAATACGAAACACAGTATTTGAAAACAAAACAAATTGAGACTAGACCGTAGTCAATCACTGGACCGCCAAAATCTTAAAAACCGTGTAATCTAGATAGTTGGAGGAGCGAAACTTGGACACTTGGACAAATGAAGGACACCTAGATAGTTGGAGGAGAGAAACCTAGACGCCTATCATCAGAGTGGCACATATGGCTCCTCAGTGATTGGGCAGCAGTACTCAGTGCCCCATTGAAGAACCTATTGTGTGCCTTGCTCCCGCTCCTGCTCTGATTTCTTGTTGGCACCTATGGAGCCAATGTTCATGGAATTGCTGGAGTCTGGTGTTGGTAGCTTGATCGACAAAGATGATGTCTTTCTGGAGACAATTCCTTTCCTCCTTGTGAATTGCCTCTGAGGAGCGCTGAGAGTGCTTTGACCAGAGGGAAGAGGAGGAGGGGGAGTGGGGAGAGGAGGCGAGGGAGGCGGAGGCGGAAATGATGAGGCTTATTATCATTTTATAATGTTTTTAAATGGTTTTGTATATGTCTAAATATATTTAAATAAAAGTTATATGGTGATACTGTTTGTTTGTTTTGTTTCCCGTGTTTTATTGGATGCCATGTGTTTTTATAAACAAATTCTTGAGTGAAAATGTATATAGAAAGAGACAATAAAGATAGGATAAATCAAAGTCAAAGTTCTAATTCAAAATAGTGTTTCATAAATATTTAAAATTTATCTAAAAATTAATGTTAGTTATTTGAGTAAGGGCGCGTGCATGAAGATGGTTCCACTTTTGAGTGTTATTCTATAAATTCAAAACATAAATCTGAAAAATAAATATATAACGCATATGCGTTATGGATGGTTAGGTTCGGAAAAACCCGAGCCTAAAACCGAAGTAAAAGTTGGTTACACTATATCGCAAGTGCGATATATCGCAGTTGTGTTTTGTAAGAGTTGCAAATCGCAAGTGCAATTTGTAAACCTAAGAAAAAAAACACAGGCCCATGGCCTTTGTTTGTTTATTTTGTATTGTAGGTCACGAAGAACGAAAGGGATATATATCAGGAAGGCGTTTTAGCTTGCATGCGATTTTGATGGCACATTTTGAGGGAGCAGATCAACAAGGTTGAATGCAATGGAAGGTAACAATTGCTTTGATTTTGTGGTTTTGGATTAGGTAAGAATTGCGTTGATTTTTTGGTTTTGGATTAGGTAAGAATTGCTTTGATTTTTTGTTTTAATTTAATAATTTTTTAATTAAAACAAAGAATGAAATATTAATTCACTTTAAAATTTGTTGTTTTTATATTAACAAATAACACATTACCTTAAGCAAATGTCCAAAATCAAACCACCATTAACCCAAACCCAAACTGATGCAGGAGCATCCTGCTCTCCATTTCAAATTCCAAGTTCAATGCTAGATCAGGCCTAGGAAGGGATCTACACATTTTGATTTAATAGTCCCTAGACTATTACATTGTAAACAACCTATGTTTTATGAATATTCTAGATAGTGATGAGTCATTCTGATTAGTCATAGGTTGTTAGAGCTATAGGAATAATAGCAAGTCATGACTCCCTTCGTGGAGATTAGTCGCTGAACCGTTTGTTTAGACATATACGTTTTTACATCATGCTTTGTAAATTTGTTATAGGACCGACTCAGTAGAGGGGTAGTAAAGTAGATTAAATAGCTAGGTTGTAGAGGTTGAAAGGGTTCAAGTTTTCAGAAGAAAACTGCATTTTGGAGGGAGGCAGTCATACCTGTGTCTGTACCGACTTGTAAACATTTGAGGAGGATGAAAGTGGGCCAAGAGTTGTGTGTATTTGATTTTATTTCCCTAATAGGACTTATCCATGTGTTCTGAGTGCTGTTAGTCTAGATGTATGCATTAATTTGAGCAGTGTAGTTGTGAAGACTGATTTCGGCATTTTCATGAATATTTGTAGATTTCTCTGCAATTGTTGGTTTAAGAGTTGGATTTTGTTGGAATCGTTGAAGGATAGGGTAGATGCATGCCTGGGAGGACTAGACTGATGGATCGAAGAGGTTCAAACCCAGATTGATCAATTCTTTGATCAAATCCACGCAGAACACAAGTTTTTTTACTTAACGAGTTTTTGCAGAAAATGGACGGTGGAGATTGGATCCGCGGTTGTAGGTCTAATGGTCTAGGAGGAATATGCAACTGGAGTTGCGAGGGAGAGAACGGATATTACAAGGTTTGGGCAATCTGCATAACGAATCGATGGCTGTGGTGAAGGCCGCAACAAAAAGATCTAATGGTGGAAGGAATTGCAAAAGAAGATTTGCGGGTGGAAATTTGCGAAGGAGTATCTTTGGGAAGTTGGCATCCCGCATCCCACAACCTGATTTCGCGAAGGCCATTTCAGAACAGAAGTTGCAAGGGAGCAACTTTGGGATGTTGGCATACCGCATCCCTCAACCCGATTGCGGGAAGGCCGTTGCAGAACTAAAGTTGCAGAGCACGACTTTGGGTGTTTTGAGATCCCGCATCCCGCAACCCGACAATGGAAACTCTATTGTAGAAACAGAGTTGCGTAACAACTATTACGGAGGCAGAATTACAGGAGGACAATTTTAGCATAGAATTTGGTAGTTAAGCTAAATTTGGTGATCCTGCCAAGTGTAGGACCCTGAAGATCCTGGAGGTGCTGGTTTGGTTGGTTTTGGTCCGAACCCTTGCACCACAAACCCAAATCCAAACACTGAACACATGGAGGAGGACCACGATAGGAATTTGGAAATTCTTGCTCATTTGGGTGCATTGAGACGCCTTAGTTCACTTTTTAGAGGGGGGGGGCCACATAAGATGGTCACTGGGAGAGGCACTAGATAACATAATGAATATAATTTACAATTCCTAGGGAGCACTGTACAACATTAGATCCTACAAGGATTCCCAGACGCAATACTATTCCACTGGGCTGAGCTACAAAGATGTAAATAAATTAAAGATAACAAAAGACAATTTTTTTTCACTATTCCAGGACCCTAGCACTAGATTGCTTCCCCCCACCAGTCGACCACACATTTCTATAGACTCACGTGTTGAACCAAATATTAAAGCCAACTGGATGGATCGTTGGTACATGGTCTTCGATGAAGACCCTCATGGGAATAGAGACATCCCATTCTATTTCCTCAGGAAATTGTATGCCAAGTTTATATTGGGTAAACATGTAAATTACTTTGATATTTTAGAGTTCTAGTAAATAAATAATCCAAGTCTAAATTACATTAGACATTTTAATAGATAATGCTCATTATGAATATGAAATGATGAAGTTGCTTTACAACTACAACCGTGTGATTACTACATAAAGTCTTCATATGAAATGATGAAGCCACCGTACAAATTACCACTTATCAATTATTAGGCAAAGGTTTTATTTACCTTAAATGATATGTCATACACATTTATAGGAGATAGTGCACATAAGATTCATTTACAATTACCGTTCAACAATTATTTCTTAAAGTTTTTGGATTGATATGACACATTAAACATATCTCTAAGGGAGAATGTCCATTATCGCTATTGATATATTTATTTGTAAGTTCAAGTATAATTTATTAAGTAAAGATAAAATACAGGTAGTGATACAAGTCTGTGTGTTGCTAGAACACAAACTGAGCCAAACTGGACGTTCTAAAAGTATCAAAAAAAGATCCTCCCCATAGAGGGGAAAACAGATCTTAGACAGTTCAAAAATACGAAACAGAGTATTTGAAAACAAAACAAATTGAGACTAGACCATAGTCAATTACTGGACCGCCAAAATCTTAAAAACCGTGTAATTTCGACAGTGGAGGAGCGAAACTTGGACACCTGGACAGTTGGAGGAGCGAAAGATGGACGTCTGTCATCAGAGTGGTGCATATGGCTCCTCGATGATTGGGCAGAAGTACTCAGTGCCCCATTAAAGAATCTGCTGCATGCCTTGCTCCCACTCCTGCTCTAATTTTTTGTTGGCACCTATGGAGTTGTTGTTTGTCGAATTGTTGGAGTTTGGTGCTGGTAGCTTGATCGGCAAAGGTGACGTCTTTCTGGAGACAATTCCTTTCCTCCTTATTGGAGTAAGGCCCCGCAGCTACAGGAGAAGCTGCCATTTTAGCGGATAGACAGTTTTGGCGAAGATGAAGAGATAAGGTAAAGATTCGACACCATAGCATGTTTCTAGCTGCAGAGAAAAGACGGAAACTATGACTATCAAGACAGAGAAGTCAAAGAAGATGACAGTACTTGAGCGGCCGAAAAGAGAGAGCTCACCCACTGCATTCAAGGCAGCGGCAGAAGACAGGAGGGCTCAGCTACCCTCATAAAGGAAAAGGAGCAACAAGGCCAAGGTATTGAAGATGAAGGACAGAAAGGGAAGCGGTGCACAGTACCCATGGTCAGCACCGGGAAGCATGGAAGACTACAGAGAGCTGTGGTGTGACGGAAAGCGGCTACCCCAAGTACAGAAATGCCAACTGTCACTAGTTAGGGTTTTTGGGTACTGTTGGGACAGGCCCACAGTGTTGTAATGGCGAGACCTTCGGGCCGCCTATAAAGGGATGTATTTTGTATTGTAAAAGGGTTGGGCAGTTAGACAAGTAGACACTTAGATAGTTGTATTATAGAAGATGAGCTCTGGTTCTGTTATCAACGGTAGTTATCATACTGTAACCAATAGCTAGCTCATCGAACATGTATGTAA
This sequence comes from Pseudotsuga menziesii, assembly GCA_001517045.1. NCBI lineage: Eukaryota > Viridiplantae > Streptophyta > Pinopsida > Pinales > Pinaceae > Pseudotsuga > Pseudotsuga menziesii. The sequence goes on from LPNX010480510.1 coordinate 354,432, forward strand.
CAATCCGCAGGGATTGACAGAGAGAGAGAGATAATATTGTAAGAAGGAAATAGAGAGATAGAGAAGAGATCTAGGAGAGAAGGGCTCCAGGCAGTGAGTGCAGAGTTACCCAGAAGATCTCTAGCTGCACACAGGTTGCAGCAGAACTGTGTACTCTCTCGAGATATAATAAAACACAGTTCTGTGGACATAGCTTCTACCCTGGAAGTGAACCACGTAAAATCAGAGTGTTATGTGATTGATTCATGTGATTGTGTTTACTTATTGTATCTGTCACTCATTACATGAACTTTGCTTACAGTTAAATGTATGTATGTGTTATTCAGTTCATAGCATTATAGGAGGATAAATGCAGGTTGAAGTCTTTAAGTATTTTGTATAAGATTTTGTCTATGTTTCACTCAAGACAGTTAAGAGTCGCAGTGTAAAGCAGCCTTGTATGTTGAGTCCTGTAAGTCAGACACAAGTAACGCTAAGTACGCTGAGCCGTGGCGGTAGGATATCGCAGGGAGGCGATATCGCACCATTAGAGGAGCTATGGTGCGCGATACCGTAGGTTAAGGATCAAGAGTAGGAGAGAGTTACATGTTGCCCAGGATGCGGCGATGCGATAAGGGCTAGAGACATCGCGTGTAAGAGGAAACTGCGCATCGCGGAGAGATACCTCGCGGGTTAAGAAGAGCTGCGAGACACACACGGGGTGCTACAGAACCTGGTCGAAGACACTTGAGTCTTTGGCCAACCCATTAGAATCACTTCGGGTGAGACTTCAGGCCACTCCACGGTCTGTTATCGAAAGGGCCAGTGAGCTAGGGGTGTTGTTGGTACATTACAGTAAACCCGGGTCTGCCCATAGCGACCAACAAATGGTTCCATTGCTGGTTTTGAACAAACTGAGCACTGATGTTCTGTTGGCATCCTACTAGAGATGAACTCAACCAGTGGGTTGGGTCTAAGGAGAAAGAGTTTTCCGAACACGAGAACAAGAGTCCTAGACTGAGTACAGAGGACTGGTTACAAAAACATATCTTTACAGACTTGCATACGATATTTTTTGCGACCTATGGAAACGAGCTTTATGACTGGTTATCAAAGTTGACTGATAAGAACATATTCAAGAAGAAAAGAAATATTGTCTAGACACTGGAGCTGATTCAGACCGTGAAGAACCTTGATAATCCCATTACGAGGACAGTAGACTTCTGGCTTGCGAGTGTGTTACAAGGATTCGTCATAGAGTTTGCAGTTGAACAGAGAAAAAGCTTCAGCGAGGCTGAGTGGTACTTCTTCAAAGGATATTGCGGTAAGTATCTAAAATCTTTAAACTTGTCCATTAAGATGTTATTACGTGAAAAAGGAGTAATGGATATGGTTTTAGATCAATAAGTTAACAAACTGTAATGTCACAAGAGTTTGAGAGTGATTTCGATGACATTGGACATACACGTAGTGGAAAGAAATACAAAGTAGATTTCAGATCTCCTATATTTGAAGACAGTTCAGATAGTACTAGACAACAGAGTCATAGCCATACAGACAGAATAGAAGAGGGTATCCCTTACCACCCTTATACCCCACAGAAACAGATCGGGACTCAGAACAATCCCGTAGGAACTCCATCTAGTAGCTCCCAGACAGTACATACTACTGCTACATCACCTCCACCTACATCGCCGAGTGGTAGTAACACAACAAATCAACATCCACCACGTAGAAATAGAATGGGGGATGATATGAAGCTACCTATCTTTAAGGGTACAGGGGCAGAGGACCCAGAACAGGACTGGTTTCTATGTGAAGCCATGTGGACCATTAAGGCAATCCATGATGATAATATTAAACTTGTATAGCTGGTCACCACACTTAGGGAACGAGCCTTAACATGGTATATGAAGTATACCTCAGTGGTACCCAGAACACTTGTCCAAGTCAGGACTGCCATGATTAAAGAGTTTAAGAAAACTAAGTCTGAGTCACAGTGCATTACAGAGCTCAAATACATTAAACAGTTACCTACAGAGTCAGTGTGGGACTTCGATTAGAAATTCAAATCCCTTATAGACCAAGTCAGCTTTGAGTTTGCGCCAGAGCAGCATAAGGAACGGTTCATCGCAGCACTGCTTCCGCATATTAGACATCCACTGATGCAGCAGAGACTCCGTACGCAGGATGAAGTGTTGGAGATGGAAATGAAACTAGAGGCATCACCTCTAGCTGAGACCAGTACAGGTATGACAAACCTGCAAAACCAGTTAGCAAATCTCACATTACAGATGCATGAGATTAGAAAAGGGAAAGAGGTTGCACAAGACATATGGTGTATAAAGTGTAAAGCACAAGGCCATACTAAAGACAACTGTCCAATCTTTGTATAATATCTAGCAACTGGGGCTCCTAACCCCTTACCACAGACCCACGGGCCGTGGTGTGAAATATGCAAAACAAGAGGACACCCACCTCAGTAATGCCCTCTACTTCAGAAGTACGTGCAGACACCTAAGAACTTATACTGTGTCTTATGCAAGTCCGTAGGCCGTGATGAACATGATTTCCGAGCCTATGATCTCATGGTCAGGAGAAAGCAAGACTTGTACAGAGTCCAATCAGAAACACAGGGTCCAGCAGCAGGACCACAGCATGATCCGGCTCATGTTGGCCATGGAGGAGGATTAAGAGGACGAGGACGTGGAGGAGGCTTTGGCCGTGGAGAAGGCTTTGTCTGTGGTCACGGACCAATCACTTGTTACAACTGTGGAGTTCTAGGACATTATTCTAGGGACTATCAGAGCCCCACCACCACATGTAACTATTGCAAATCTTACAATCACACTATAGAAGAATGTCCTACCTTGATAGCTAATATCAGAGAACCTAAGCCAGCAGTACACCAGAACATCCAGCTTATTGCTGCTGAGTAGGAAGAACCAGAACCGAGAATCAACATTGTGACTTGCAGCGGTGCTTCCACCAATGGGACATCGCAGGATACTGAAAAGAACACAGGTCAGGAGTGGGTGCGCAAATCTCCTAACAAAGCAACACCACTTGACCTACAGAAGAATAAATAGACATTTTAGGAAGCTAAGATATTTTTTGATGACCCTACGCAATCAGGATCGTAGGTACCGCCATCTTGGGGTGTACCGCAGCAAGCACCTTGTGGCGTTAGCCCTATACAGATATCGCAGGCTACCACATCGGGCGCTTGCGACGAGGATGAGTTGGCAGGAAGTGTACAATCCTTCCTATGGATTTGTTTAAAACTCATGAGAAATGAGCAAGCTATCGGAGAACTTCAGCACATCATAGATCAGTGTCAGCCATCTTCTTCCGTGAGCAGTGCACATCGTGCTGTTCATAATATTATGGGACATACAAGAATAGGAAGAGAGATGCGACTCACGGCACAGGTTGGAGAATTTGAAATGGATGAGGTGATCCTAGATCTAGGATGAGAGGTAAATGTTCTGACTAAGCAGACATGGGAACATATGGGTAGCCCTAAGTTAGTTAGATCGCCTATCCATCTGAGATTAGCTAATCAGCAACGGGTATCACCCCTGGGTCGATTACCACAGGTGCCAGTTGACATTGACGGAGTTCGCATCTCTACGAACTTTGAAGTTATAGAAATTATTGGCGATAGTATACCATATCCAACATTACTAGGCATTGATTGGGCGATTGATAACATGGCCGTTATCGACTTAAAGAGAAGAAAAATGACCTTTGAGGACACGCAGATCCGGGTCATCACACCATTAGATCCTCTTCAGGGTCCTAGATACATTGAACCTATTCGAGCAGAGGAAGAGGCACGTAACATGGAAAGTCTCTATCAGATGACTGCGAACCAGAGCGACTACATCAATCCAACCGCAGAAGGGAACATTAGTTGGCGATGCGACAGCTCATGTGCATCGGATTCGAATGTTGGTCTAGAGAATTGGCAGAATAGACTTTACGAAGTCTCAATGCGCAGATGTGTGTACATCACTAATTCAATACGATGGATTGGAACAGAGATCAACGAGATTCCATCATTTCATGGTCTAACAGATATCCAGGACTTTCTCACGCAGTTTGAACAATAAATTCCTCACGAGCAGAGGATCGCAGCTATGGACCTTGCAGTACGAGCCACACCTGCAAGATGGTGGTATGCACATAAAGAGAATATCGCATCATGGGATGATCTTAAGAGATTGATGGTGATCAGATTCTCTACCGACAGAGAGTATGTCCAGCAGAAATACACAGGAGAAGGTGACCCCAGGTCACATATTTAGACGTGTGAATGGAATTGGTTGGACGTTCCTGAGGATGAATGGGTTCACCAATTCATTCACACTTTGGACACAGTTCCAAGGAACTGGCACACAGAGACTGAATTGCGCAAGGGAATGACTACATGGCCACTTATGATAGACAACTTTCTACTCACCTTTGCTTTTGAATCTGAGTATCCAAGTGTTGATCAGGCCCTAGACGTTATCAAGATTAAAATATTTGAGGATTGTACCCTATCAGTGTCAGCTCAACCTGAGTGGGCCATCTAGTTAGTAGATGCAAGTGTTATAACTTTGTATCAGAACCAGAGGAGGAGGATGAGGATCCTCACAACATCAACATTCCAGAGTCAGAGGGGACTCACGATGTTGATGGGCCGAAGCTATAGATTCCAGCAATCACAGAGCCGATCAAGATTAAACAGATCAATATTGGCACAGACACAGAACCAAAGTTTACCTCTATTGGAGACTATTGGAACGATGAAATAGTCAGACAGATTGCAGACTTGCTACATGAATATCAGGACCTATTTCCCACCAAGTTCACAGAGATGAAGGGAATAGTCGGAGACCTGGGAGTAATTAGGATACCATTGAAAGAGGATTCTAGACTAGTTAAGCAGCGTCCATATAGATTAAATCCGCGTTATAAAGAAAAAGTTAAGGATGAGATCGATAAGATGCTAGTGGTAGGAATCATCGAGCCAGTGGAAGAAAGTGAATGGGTTATTCCCATGGTCATGCAAGAAAAGAAAACCAAAGGAGACATCAGGATCTGTGTCGACTTGCGTAAACTCAACGATGCATTGCTTCATGATCCATTTCCGACACCTTTCACTGATGAAGTGCTAGACAATGTGGGAGGACAGGAGGTCTACTCCTTCACCGATGGATTTTCAGGCTATCACCAGATTAGAATCCATCCAGAAGATCGAAATAAGACCACTTTTGCAACAGAATGGGGCTCATTCCAGTATACGGTAATGCCCTTTGGTCTTAAGAATGCACCAGCTATCTTTTCTAGAGTAGTAGTTGCTGTATTTAAAGAATACATCCATAAATTCTTAGAATTTTATTTTGATGATTGGACTGTATTTGGATTAATTGACAAGCACATAGGAGATTTAAGACTGATGTTAGAGAAATCTAGGTAGTACTAGATTTCTCTAAACTTGAAAAACTGTATATTCTATGCGCCATTTGGTATTTTGTTGGGTCATATTGTTTGTAGACAAGGCTTGATGGTAGATCCCGCGAATATTGCCATCATTGTAAACCTCCCAGCACCCAACTCAGTCAAACAATTGAGGACAGTACTTGGTCATACCAGGTACTACAGAAAATTCATCAAGGGATATGCAAAGATTACAGCATCGATGGAAAAACTGTTAAAGAAAGATGTAAAATTCCTATGGAATGAGGAATGTCAGCAGAGTCTAGACACACTTAAAGAGAATATGGTTACAGCACCCATCCTAGTATTCCTAGACTGGACCAAGCCATTTCATGTACATGTGGATGCATCTGGCATCACACTGGGGATCGTCTTAACCCAGCCATGAGAAGGAGGTATCGATCACCCTATCGCATACTCAAGCAGAAAATTATCCACCGCAGAAAAGAACTACACCACTATGGAAAGAGAAGGATTAGCCATGGTGTATGCTCTACAGAAATTCAAGCACTACCTGCTAGGTGCCTCATTCAAGATTTTTATTGACCATTCCGCTTTGAAGTACTTGGTCAATAAGCCAGTGTTAGGGGGAAGAATCTGCAGATGGTTACTCCTCTTTCAAGAGTATGATTTTGAAATAATTGTGAAACCAGGAAGATTGAACACCAGACCTGATCATCTGTTGCAGATAGACTCAGGAGAAGAGCCAAATAATCTAGAGGACAATTTTCCAGATGCGCAGTTGTTTTCTATCTAGATCACAGATGAGTACTATGCTGATATTATTCACTTTCTCACTACAGGATGGGCACCTGATGAGTTTACCAAGCATCAAAAGAGGCAGTTGGTTGTCAAAGTAGCAGACTTCACTTTGATTGTAGGACAATTATATAAGTTAGGTCCAGACGAAGTCTTGCGCAGATGCATCATGCCCCACGACAAAGAGGCCATTATCAGAGAAGCACATTTAGGTACCGCAGGAGGTCATTTCGCAGGAAAGCCAACTGCGCAGAAAATCCTGACCGCAAGATTATGGTGGCCTACTTTACATAAGGATAGTAAGGAATTTTGCAGATGCTGCGATATCTGCCAGAGGGTAGGAAAACCTTCGCAGAGAGATGAAATGCCACTATGACCACAGATTACGCTGCGCGCATTTGACAAGTGGGCTATATACTTTGTGGGTCCTATCAACCCATCAGGAAAACAAACTGGTGCGAGATACATCATCACAGGAACATAATACCTCACCAGATGGGTGGAGGCTAAAGCAGTAAGGAATTGTGATGTTGCTATAGCTGCACAGTTCCTCTTTGAGAACATTATCAGTAGATTTGGATTCCCAGTAATTTTGATGAGCGATCAAGGCACCCATTTCTTGAACCACACTATTGAGGCCTTGACGGAGGAATTCCAGATACAGCACCATAAGAGCACTCCCTACCACCCACAAGCTAATGGTACGGTGGAGGCCTTTAACAAGATTCTAGAAAATGCTCTTACTAAGATCTGCAACAGCCAAAGAAACGATTGGGACCTTAGGGTTAATGCTGTGTTGTGGGCTTATAGAACGACATGTAAGAAATTTACAGGACATACACCTTTCAGATTGGTGTATGGACAAGAGGTTGTTATGCCTATGGAGTATATTATTCCTAGTCTAATAATTTCTCAGATCACCGGGATGACAGACACAGATACCACAAATGAAAGGCTAGCGCAGCTGCTCGCCTTAGAGGAAGACAGGTTCATCACAGGATTCCATCAGAAGTGCAGAAGGCATGAGAGAAAGCTTGGCATGACAGGCATGTCAAGAACAATATTTTTCAGATAGGATACCTAGTCCTCCTCTATGAAAGTAAGTTTGTGAAGTTTCCAGGGAAATTCAAGACGCATTGGTTGGGGCCATACCAAATTCAGCAAGTTACAGATGGAGGAGCTGTTCAGCTTAGAAAACTGAATGGGGAGCTTCTTCCCACTTTCATTAATGGTAGTAGGCTTAAGCTTTACAGTGATAGCCACTCCATACCCCATCCTTAACTCAGACAGTTATGAAAGTGCAGATGTCTAGTGTAGTTGAAAGGAGGCATCGCACCAGTAGTTAGTCTACACCGACAGGTAAAAAGCATTCATATGAGGAGAGTTTAAAAAAAAAAAAACTGTTTAAAGTTTGTGTTGCACAGGTGAGGCGGTGTGACATCACGGTAAAGCGATGATTCCCCGTGCCACGTATCCAGTTTTGAAAAACGACAGAGGGCCAGTCAATTCACCTTCTGACAGGCACTTAATGAAGAAATGACTGGTATACCTTACCATAGATTTGGCAGCAGCATATTAAATTTTCCAGATTTAGTAAATCTTCAACGAGACCGGCGCCTGCACACACAGGGTTCGAGGGAAATTTGATCAGATTTCAGCAATTAATGAGGATTGAAACGATGGGTGTGGTCTCATCCATGCATTAATACCACCGATGGGTTCATCCTAGATGACCATTGCGTCCAGGATTATAGCCTTCAGCATAAAAGCAGAGATCATTCATTCAGGACGGTTACTTTTGCAAAGAGTCGAGAGCTATAGAGTAAGTTCTTAAGTGTTCCCTTTGCAGAGATAATTTTTTTACAGAGTGCTGTGATTTCCCTATTTCGCAGCCATTGCCCATCCAAAGTATTGCACCGAGTGGGTTCTATCCGAGGAAGAACCTATAGAAGACATTTTGGAAAGGTTCGAGCATGGAGGCCTTATGTCCGCTATGGCGACACCACTCAAGAGTATGAAACCAAGTTCATCACAGACCAGACAACTGCTAAGGATGAGGAGTCAAGCTCAGACAGTAGACAAGTCCAGCCTAGAACAACGAAAAAGGAAAAGGAAGAAAGTAAAAATGAGATCTAGGAGACAAGGGCTCCTGATTGTGCGCGTGGAGTTTCCCAGAAGATCTCATGGAAAGGAGAAAGGACCAAGAAACAGGCATCTGAGACGCAGAAAAACAAAAGGAAAAAGGAAAGGAACGAAGGTTCTCGGAATGGAATTCAAGGCCTGTATAGTTGGTACGAAAGGATCCAGACTGAATGAAATATTTGAGAAGGCTGGAGGATACAGATTTTCCTTGTGATAAAAGTTCTAACCCAGATAAAGAGGAAAGGATATATGTGGAAGGATTTTCAAAAGCTTAAGATCCTTCAGGTCTCGCAAGTGACGAGAGCGAGAGCATGACAATAAGGGAAGGAAAGATAAGAGAGCCCAATGAACTAAGTTACAGAAGCTATGCAGAACGAAGTCCCAAGACTTTGACAGAAACTTACAAAGACTTCGTAGGAAGCCAAGGAGAAGCTATAGCAGGAGAAGCCCACTGGTAGTGGCTCGAGAACAAGCCACAAGTAAGTGTTAGGGGACTATTGGAGTAGGGCCCCGCAGCTACAGGAGAAGCTGCCATTTTAGTGGATAGACAGTTTTGGCGAAGATGAAGAGATAAGGTGAAGATACGACGTCGTAACATGTTTCTAGCTGTAGAGCATAGCCGAAAACTATGACTATCGAGACAAAGAAGTCAAAGAAGAAAACAGTACCTAAGCGGCCGAGAAGAGAGAGCTCACCCACTGCATTCAAGGCAGTAGCGGAAGACAGGAGGGCTCAGCTACCCTCATAAAGGAAAAGGAGCAACGAGGCCAAGGTATTGAAGACGAAGGACAGAAAGGGAAGCAGTTCACAGTACCCATGGTCAGCGCCGGGAAGCATGGAAGACTGCAGAGAGCTATGGTGTGATGGAAAGCGGCTACCCCAAGTACAGATATGCCGATTGTCACTAGTTAGGGTTTTTGTGTTACTGTTGGGACAGGCCCACAATGTTGTAATGGCAAGACCTTCGGGCCACCTATAAAGGGATGTATTTTGTATTGTAAAAGGGTTGGGCAGTTAGACAAGTAGACACTTAGACAGTTGTATTATAGAAGTTGAGCTCTAGTTCTGTTATTAGCGGTAGTTATCTTACTGTAACTAGTAGCTAGCTCATCGAGCATGTATGTAACAATACGCAAGGATTGACAAAGAGAGAGATAATATTGTAAGAAGGCAATAGAGAGATAGAGAAGAGATCCAAGAGAGAAGGGATCCAGGAAGTGAGTGCAGAGTTACCCAGAAGATCTCTAGCTACACACAGGTTGCAGCAGAACTGTGTGCTCTCTCCAGATATAATAAAACACAATTCTATGGACGTAGCTTCTACCCTAGAAGTGAACCACATAAAATCAGAGTGTTATGTGATTGACTCATGTGATTGTGTTTACTTGTTGTATCTGTCACTCATTACATGAACTTTTCTTACACTTAAATGTATGTATGTGTTATTCAGTTCATAGCATTATAGGCGGATAAATGCAGGTTGAAGTCTTTAAGTATTCTGTATAAGAGTTTGTCTATGTTTCACTCAAGACAGTTAAGAGTCGTAGTGTAAAGCAGCCTTGTATGCTGAGTCCTGTAAGTTGGACACAAGTAACGCTAAGTATGCTGAGCCGCGGCGGTAGGATATTGCAGGGAGGCGATATCGCACCATCAGAGGAGCTGTGGTGCGTGATACCACAGGTTAAGGATCGAGCGTAGGAGAGAGTTACGTGTTTCCCAGGACGCGGTGATGCGATAAGGGCTAGAGACATCACGTGTAAGAGGAAACTGCGCATCACAGAGAGAGACCTCGTGGGTTAAGAAGAGCTGCAAGACGCACACAGGGTGCTACAGAACCTGGTTGAAGACACTTGAGTCTTTGGCCAACCCATTAGAATCACTTTGGGTGAGACTTCAGGCCGCTCCGCGGTCTATTGCCGAAAGGGCCAGTGAGCTAGGGGTGTTGTTGGTACATTACAGTAAACCCAGGTCTTCCCATAGCGACCAACACTCCTTGTGAACTGCCTCTGAGGAGCACTGAGGGTGCTTTGACCAGAGGGTGGAGGAGGAGGGGGAGTGGGGAGATGAGGTGAGGGAGGGGTCGGAGGTGGAAATGATGAGGCTTATTATCATTTTATAATGTTTTTAAATGGTTTTGTATATGTCTAAATATATTTAAATAAAAGTTATATGGTGATAATGTTTGTTTGTTTTGTTTCCCTTGTTTCATTGGATGCCATGTGTTTTTATAAACAAATTCTTGAGTGAAAATGTATATAGAAAGAGACAATAAAGATAGGATAAATAAAAGTCAAAGTTCTCATTCAAAATAGTGTTTCATAAATATTAAAAATTTATCTAAAAAATTAATGTTAGTTATTTGACTAAGGGCGCGTGCATGAAGATGGTTCCACTTTTGAGTGTTATTCTATAAATTCAAAACGAAAATCTGAAAAAAAAATATATAACACATATGTGTTATGGATGGTTAGGTTCGGAAAAACCCAAGCCTAAAATCGAAGTAAAAGTGGGTTAAACTATATCGCAAGTGCGATATATCGCAATTGTGTTTTGTAAGAGTTACAAATTGCAAGTGCGATTTGTAAACCTAAGAAAAAAAACATAGGCCCGTGACTTTTATTTGTTTATTTTGCATTGTAGGCCGCGAAGAATGGAAGGGATATATATCAGGAAGGTGTTTTAGCTTGCATGCGATTTGGATGGCACATTTTGCGGGAGGAGATTGACAAGGTTGAATGCAATGGAAGGTAAGAATTGCTTTAATTTTTTGGTTTTGGATTAGGTAAGAATTGCTTTAATTTTTTGTTTTAGTTTAATAATTTTTTAATTAAAACAAAGAATGAAATATTAAGTCATTTTAAAATTTGTTGTTTTTATATTAACAGATAACACATTACCTGAAGCAAATGTCCAAAATCAAACCACCAATAACCCAAACCCAAACTGATGCAGGAGCATCCTGCTCTCCATTTCAAATTCCAAGTTCAATGCTAGATCAGGCCTAGGAAGGGGTCTACACATTTTGATTTAATAGTCCCTAGAATATCACATTGTAAATAACCTATGTTTTATGAATATTCTAGATAGTGATGAGTCATTCTGCTTAGTCATAGGCTGTTAGAGCTATAGGAATAATAGTGAGTCATGACTCCCTTCGTGGAAATCAGCCGTTAAACCGTTTGTTTAGACATATACGTTTTTACATCATGCTTTGTAAATTTGTTATGGGACCAACTCAGTAGAGGGGTAGTAGAGTAGATTAAATATCTAGGTTGTAGAGGTTGAAAGGGTTCCATGTTTCAGAAGAAAACTACATTTTGTAGAGAGGCAGTCATACTTGTGTCTGTACCGACTTGTAAATATTTAAGGAGGATGAAAGTGGGCCAAGAGTTGTGTGTATTTGATTTTATTTCCCTTATAGGAGTTATCCATGTGTTATGAGTGCTATTAGTCTAGATGTATGCATTAATTTGAGCAGTGTAGTTCTGAAGAGCGATTTCGGCGTTTTCATGAATATTTGTATATTTCTATGCAATTGTTGGTTTAAGAGTTGGATTTTGCTGGAATCATTGAAGGATAGGGTAGATGCATGCATAGGAGGACTAGAATGATGAATCGAAGAGGTTGAAAGATGGACTTATCAATTATTTGATCAAATACAAGCAGAACACAAGTTTTCTAACTTAATGAGTTTTTGCAGAAAACGGACGGTGGAGATTGGATCCGTAGTTGTAGGTCTGACGGTCCAGGAGGAATACACAACTGGATTTATGAGGGAGATAATGGATCTGCCAAGGTTTAGGCGATCTGCATAATGAATCGATGGCTATGGTGAAGGCCACAACAAAAAGATCTAATGGTGGAAAGAATTGCAGAAAAAGATTTGCTGGTGGAAATTTGCGGAGGAGTAACTTTGGGAAGTTGGCATCCCATATCCCGCATCCTGCAACCCGATTTCGGGAAGGCCGTTTTGGAACAGAAGTTGTAGGGGAGCAACTTTGTGATGTTGGAATCCCACATCTTGGAACCGGATTGCGGGAATGCAGTTGCGGAATGAAATTTGTGGAGTGCGACTTTGGTTGTTTTGAGATCCTACATCCCACAACCCGACAATGAAAACTCTATTGTGGAAACAGAGTTGCAAAACGACTATTATGGAGGAAAAATTGCAGGTGGACAATTTTAGAATAGAATTTGGTGGTTAAGCTAAATTTGGTGATCTTGCAAGTGTAGGACCTTGAAGATCCTGGAGGTGCTGGTTTGGTTGGTTTTGGTCTGAACCCCTGCACCACAAACCCAAATCCAAACACCGAACACATGGATCAGGAACACGATATGAATTTGGAAATTCTTGCTCGTTTAGGTGCATTGAAATGCCTTAGTTCACTTTTTATAGTGGGGGCCACATAAGATGGTCATTGGGAGGGGTACTAGATAACATAACGAATACAATTTCCAATGCCCAGGGAGCACTATACAACATTAGATCCTACAGGGATTCCCAGAGGTAATACTATTCCACTAGGCTGAGCTACAAAGATGTAAATAAATTAATGATAACATAAGACAATTTTTTTCACTATTCTAGGACCCTAGCACTGGATTGGTTCCCCCCACTAGTCGACCACACGTTTCTATAGACTGGCGCATAGAACCAAATATTAAAGCCAACTGGATGGATCGTTGGTACATGGTCTTCGATGAAAAACCTCATGGGAATAGAGACATCCCATTCTATTTCCTCAAGAAATTGTATGCCAAGTTTCTATTGGGTAAACACGTAAATTACTTTGATATTTTAGAGTTCCAGGGGGTAGGACATGGGATCTTCCAAGATAGGAAAGGCATGAGGACTGATCCAAACTGTGTGGGACAAGCTCCATGCATACCAAACCCCCCTTAGTTATATCCTCCTATAGGTCCTATGATTGATATAACACAGGAGGTATTATTCCATTTGACAGATACATTACTTTGACATGGGACTATTGTCAAGGGAAATATAGTCCAAGGGGTTGGCACATCTGAGACTGTCCCATCTGGGAGTAGCACATTTGGGGTTGGACCATCACACACATAGGATCCACTTAGGTCTCCATACCCTACCAAATCTAGAGATCACACTGGACATGCAGAGGGTTCAGAGTGTCACGTCATGCCACATCCTTGCACAACTTGTCGAAACATATGCTATGGGCCTTCTTCAGAGTTTCATTGTGATGGGTTACTCCAATATGTAAGTCAAACTCGTTCTTCACATAGTTTATTATTTTTTATATCATAGTGTTCAATTGTTTCATAAATTATTTCTATTTTAAGTATCTAATAATTTATGTGAACACATTTACAAATGGTTTCCAATAACCATGGTGTCTTCACTTAGTGGAACCATGCCATAGCACATTCATTCGTGGCATATGAAACAATACCCCTAATTTCAATAAATATTGGAAAATTGCTCCCAAAATCATTTTTTTAACCCCCTCCCAATATGCCTTTCCAAATTAAAAAAACCCCTATTTTCACTATATATTGTATGTATCCATTTTTTCATTTACATTTTTTGTACCCCTTTCCTAGTATATTGACATGATACCCCTCTTATGACCCCACATACATTCTACAATGCACCTTGCTTCTTTTGATGTATATTGTGGATGCATATTACTTCACCCACAATGCAATTACTCAACCACATATCATTATGATTTGCGACATATAATGCTATAATGAGGAGATGGGATATCACTCCTTGTATGTCACAAAGCTTCTTGAAATTCTCAAGTAAGCATTTTCCTAGCTTCCTTTCATCCTTTGGGTCTTCTTTAGAATTTGAACATGGGAGAAAACTGTGATTCTTCTCTAAAAGTGTTAAGCATGGAGATATGTTCTCCTTTCCATCAAATCTTCCAAAAGAATATCCATATCCTTTTCAATCCTTAGACACAACTATTTTCTTTTGGTTCAATTGTCTGCCAATGTTATCTTTCTACCCTTAAAACTTGTCTTCTTTGAGACAACCTACTTTGCTAATAGTGCTTCTTAATTGAGGCCCAGATGACCCAGATTTCTTCTGAATTTGGGGGCTTGTCCCACTGGAAAATATCTTCGTCATCATTTTGTCATTTTTTTTTCTTAAATCTTTGTTGGGCTTTTGAACTATATTGAAGAAATTTAGCAAAGAAAACCCTCCCTTTTTTTTTATCTTCTTAGCACTCCCTTCTCGAGGACCATTCCTTGTCTCTATATTATTTGCAATTCTGATTGGTGTTTTTGTCACTGGATTTGTGTTGAATACCAATTACTTGGGATGGTGTCTCACAAACATTTTGCAATTTCAATTCTGCTAGTTTTTTTGTAAGACGAGAGATTTCCTTCTCTAGCTCTCCAATTCTCAAATCAATGCAATAATTTTTCACAAGTGTTTCATCTTTACCTCCAATTTCTTTATGTTCAATTGCAAAATCATTGTTTGTGGCATCTACAACATTTTGGGAAGTAGAGTCTCCCATGCAAAACATAACTTTATTTGAATATGGTAGGTCTTTGACTTCAGTACACATAACAAGGGCCTCTCTTTTTGTCGTGGATGTTGGACCCTACACTGCAAGGGTAGTGTAACAAGTGCTAGTTGTAGACTCAACAATGAATTCTCATTCTCCTAAGAGGAATTGATATCCTCTCCCTTTCCTTGGCCTTTACTAGAAAGATTAGTTACAGTAGGGGCAGTAGACAGATATTTTCATTCACACACACGACAAAGGAAGCTCCCGACCAATGTATCTCTATGTATCTTCACATACATAGAGATATTTTCATTTCTATACATGTCTATATGACAACATATAATATCAGTCCAATTTCTTATAAATAATATAATATATATATTTTTAATTTGATTAACTTATAATTTTGGAGACATATAATATATATATTTTTATTTTTATAATATTTGATTAGCATACCCAAAGCCATTTCAATGTTAACGAAATGAGAAACATTTCTACCGCTATGCCATGCAAAAGCTACAGCCAGAAATTGCAAGTACTATGAGAATTTCAAGCATGATCCAATAACAACGTTTAATAAATAGAAGGCTTCACACATCTTGATCATATGACCATAAAATATAAACCTACTTACACTTGACACAAACTCCATCTCTCGAGAGAATCACTTGTTTAGATGAATTTCAAAATAATCATTTTGCAACCCATTTAGATAAAACAAATCATATTATAATAAAATATGTAACTGGTATGTTCATGGCCACCCACACTTCCAATCATGGATAAAGTTGAAATAAAATCATGTTCTTTTTTCTTAATTTAAACGTGTCTATAGAGAAAGGAAGCTCTGCCCCTTCCAATGTTGTGCTGGTTACTTTAGAAATAGGGGAATCTTCTTCTGCATGCGTTGTGGCCATACTGATCATTAATAGATAACTTATGGCGAGCCTTAGTGGAAAGGGAAGGCTATTATCTTGCCAATATGGAACTTTACTATGATGAGAGGCTAGGCATGTAACAATAATATTCCTTCAATAGTGGGCCTGTTCTATATCATTTGGCATTGGAACAAGAATTCCTAGGATAAACAATTTCTAGTTGAATCGTTATGAGACATCACAATATACATGGAAATTACACTATTGTCGACCTTCTACAAAGGAGTGACATGAATGCTAAGCATACTAATCTAATAAATCTAGAGAAGATGATGGAAGAGAATTGAAATTTGAATCCTTTCCTACATTTAGAGATTCCCTCAAACCTCCTGATACACACGAAGAAAGAGTTTGAATACTGGTAACCTTTATTTTGCGTGTGATTGGGAAGAATTTGATTCCTTGTTTGGAATTTACAATCACATGATAATATTCCCCAAGGAAAAATGGACCAACTCATTTAGATGAGATGGACACCTTAAGATGAATTCAGAAAAAATAACAAATTCTAATTTTCAAAACTTTACATCGAGCATCAAGAGACTTCTCTTTAGATGCAACCAGTTTTATTTAGGCAATGTAGGTGATGGCATGGTAGTTTTCTTTATCCAATGTGGTTTATGGCATGGATGAAGCCAATTTTGCATGCAACATTGCTAATGTTGTGATTCTCCAATCAATGAAAGAGATTGCATGGATGGAGGAGATTTTGGCTAAAGATAATCATTAAGGTAAGGTTCTCGAACAAATTTTGGGAAAAACCAAGTGAGATGATGTTTAGGAGGCCTTGAAGACAAGTTTCTATGATATTCAAGGGGATTAGGGTGATTACATATTGTCCTTTGGTTTAGAGGGAATGAATAGAGACTTACTACAGAGATTCGTTCCTTCCATTCCCATTACAAAAGTAGTAATTGTGCTGAGAGAAGTGTTGTGTTATATGATCTAGAAAGGGGCATATATCTGTTTACTTCATGTGTTTTCATGAAATTCTCCTAAAAGAGAACGAAACTACACACACTAGCACATACTCATCTTAACCTGGGATGTACCAAGTGCCAAGAGGTTCACACCTCAATCTTTTTTTACCTCTCAATACTTAATAGTTCTGGGATTATGATGAATCTGTGATAGTTTACATTTCATATGCTATGAAGCCCCATAAAGTAGTACCATTTCAAATCATATCCATATTTTTTGCCTCACTCACAATAATTCAAACAAGACTCTAGAATCTAGATTAAATATTTAAAAAATGGCCATTATTATGTTTCTTCCCCAAACCATGCTATGGAAAATGTCATAAACCATAAACTATCAATACAAGCCATAGGCCAAAAAATCCATCTCAGTAAAAGGTTAACCAGAACCCCTGAAACGATTCCATTAAAAAGGAGATAAATGAAGAGCCTTCAAAGCTCCATGAAAACACTTTTTGCTATTTGCATCCCTTTACAATGAGGTATGATCCTTGATTGGTCGAGCATTTCATAAATGATCCGCAACACTGCCACATTCAAATAATGTTGTTGTTTCCATCCCAGTTCCTAGTAGAATCAAGAGAAATCCAAAACAAGTCAACAATGATGCAAAGGAATTGCTCCATTAATAGTTAAAAGTGATCAAAAATAACGTCATAAAAGACCATATGCATCGAGAAGAATATGTTGCTACACAAAAAGCCACATACACATCGATATAACTCCAAACCTGCATTCCTTTCCATGTCATTTCATTTCATGCAATAAGGTTGCTACAGAGCGAGCCCCTAAAGATTCCCTTGTTCTATTAAACACACATTTCCATATGAAGGTGAAAGGTCACTTTATCTTAGAAAGAACTGAATTGAATTAAGAGTCCATGGTCAATTTGAAATATTTTTCATATATCGAGCATGATTCTCTCATATGTAAAATTTCACCAATATTTCTCCCCTCTCAAAACAATATGTATGCTATGAATAGAACTAGAAGTGCAAAAGTTTCAGAACACTTTTTGATGGATCAAACTAGTGAAATAAATGCATTTCTATTACATTGCTATATATGGTAGGTTTGTAGGGTAAGAAGGGGTAACATGAACTACTATACCCTTAAAAGTATTACACCCACCCACATGCACACTCACAACCTAGTAATGTAATTAGCCAAATGGGTCAAATTTCTTGAACATTGACCTTTCTACAACAATGATCAACTACCAATGTCATTTTACCATCAAGAACAAAAATATAAAAAATAAAACTTATGATATGTAATTAATGGCATGGTGCAAACATCAACTAAATATATAGTATGTACCAAATAACACCCCTCCTAAATAAGAAAAGAAAACAATGCCATTTGAAATTGTACTAAAATTAATTTCATAGCCTAAGCTGAATAAATCCCCAACAATTGTAATAGAAATTCCTGAAAATTTATGACTAGTGGAAATATTCACTTATTGCTCCAAGTGGATGACCAAGGGAAATAGCTCATCCATTAACATTTACTTTTTCACGGTCCAGTTCCAATTTCTGGCTATAGTATGTAAATTGTAAGGCAAATTCCTAAGATAATTTTATAAATCAATCAACAATATTTTGATCAACTAGAAGAAATCCTCAAAAAATAAAATTGATTTATAAATAAACTTGTTGGGGCGCATACTCCATAGGGGGTAACTCCGCAGTTAAGTTGTAAGCAGAGCATTGGGTCGAAATAGTCTTAGGGGTGTCAGGGTAAGTCAAAACCCTCTCTTTTTGTAATAAACCCATGGGTTAAATCCTGGGTTTAGGGGTTTTTTGTGGGTGCCCATGGTTTAAGACCATGGAATTTGTAAAGCTGCGCAGTATAAATAAGCGCTTATGGAAAATGGATAGGTTAGGTTTTTGATGTAAGAAAGACAAGGTAAAGTAAGGTCGGATTTTGTAAGGAAGGAACAAGTCCCAGCTGTGTGCGTGGACGACCTCTGCAGCTGTGTGCGCAGAGGGTTTTGAAAGAAAGTGAGAAAGGTCTGCAACTGTGTGCGCAGAAGCCTGCTGCTGTGTGCGCGGCTGTCAAGAGGAAGAAGGAATCTGCAGCTAAGTGCGCAGATGAACTGTGGTTTTGAGGAAAGAGGAATAAAACGCAGTTTGTGGACGTAGCCCCTACACTGGGGGTGAACCACGTTATATTTGGTGTTGTGGTTTTGTTGTGTTGTTCCTGTTTTGTTATTTCCATGCATTAACTGAATATATCTGATAATATAAGATCTCTGTTACTACTAAGCTGCGCTGTGAATTCCCTGTAGTGGGTTATGCAAGTTTGGTTTGTTTAGTATGCTGTGAAATATATATGAATGAATGATAAGCTGATCAGAAGTTAATTAGTAATTATCTAGAAAGGCTAAGGTACAGTAATACCCCTCTCTGCATGCAGAAACCTGATTCTGCGGCACCCCATTGCTGTTTCGGGTGAGACTGCAACCTGCGCGCAGGTTGTTGCCGAAAGGGCCAACACAGTGGGTCTTTTGTTGGTGCGACGAGTAAAGCATTACCCGGGTCTGCCCAAGTGCCCAACAAATTGGTTCCGTTGCCGGTAGAACTCAGTAACTGCTCGTGAGGGGTTTACCTGGTACCATAAGGGCTATGATCTGGAGGCCCTCGGTGCAGGACGTCAGTGATTGGTTCGCTGCGACCTGTCTACAATTTGCGCAGCAAGAAAATATGAAGCCGCGCTGAAGCGCAAGTGACTTTTTACAACGGTATGTTTTTTGTGATACTTATGAAATTTTCTTTGGTCGTTTCCCTATAGAATTGCACCAGTGGTTGTCTAGGTTAACGGAAAGAAGGACGAACTTTCAAAAGCGCCGGATTCATCCGTGGACCCCCGCAAGGGTCAATCTTGTGAAAAACGTGAACAACGAGGTCTCGCGCGCTGTTGACTTCTGGACGACGCGAACCTTGGAGGCCTTTGTGACAGAGTTCGCCATAGATACAAGTACTTCTTTCAGTGAAGCTGAACGGCAGTTCTTTACAGGGCCCCGTGGTAAGTTTTTAAATTCCTTAAGCTTAAAGATTAAAATACTATTGGTTGAAAAGGACATCTTATTATTCGAGTCAGACTGCTAGTACTAACATATGTTTGCAAGTGAAAATACTTTCGACGCGCCCATGGGGTTGCCCCAAAGTGAGCCACGGTCCAAACGCAGTTTTGAATCCTACTCTTCCGAACAGACCACCACACTCCCCCCTAACAGCCCGTTACACGCTGACCCAGAAGGACATCCTCCTACTACGCCCCAGCGTCGCTTTGTGACCCCTAAAGTTCGGCCGCAGTGTGCCAGACAACCAAGTCCAAGTCCAACCAGAGGTCACCCTAACCCTGTAAACCCCCCTCCGTCCACGGCTTGCCCCCCTCCTCAACCGCACCAACCCAATATGGCCCACCTAGCTGATGATATTAAGCTGCCCCTTTTCAAAGGTACGGGATCAGAAGACTCAGAGCAGTTCTGGTTTTTGTGTGAAGCCGTCTGGACCGCGAAGGGTATTACCGACATGGATCTGCGCACTGCACAGCTTATTACTTCTTTTCGCGACCGGGCTTTGACCTGGTTCATGAAATTTTCTAGCAACAAGAACCCTACTTTGGATGAAATCAAAGCCGCCCTCATTAAGGAATTTAAGAAACCGAAATCAGAATCACAGAGCATCACTGAACTCAAAGAGATTTAACAGCGGCGCGGCGAATCTGTGTGGGACTTCGACCAGCGATTCAAAATCTTATTAGATCAAGTCAGCTTTACCATTAGTCCTGCACAGCACAAGGAATGGTTTATTGCTGCGCTACTGCCGACTATCAGAACGCCGCTTATGCAACAGAAGGTTGCTGACCAACAGGAGGCCCTGGAAATCGCAATGAAGCTAGAAACTGCTCCCGTTGGAGACAATTCGGGTCTTGTTCAAATCCAAGCGCAGCTGGCAGCAATGGCCCTGGAACTTCATGACATGAAGAAAGCTAAAACCAGCCGCGAGGAGGTCTGGTGTACACAATGTCGGACTGAGGGTCATGATAGGGACCAGTGCCCTATGGTCAGAACTTATCTTTCCTCTGGCGCATCTACCCAAGTCAATACCGGTGTGCTATATTGTGAGATTTGCCGCATCTATGGCCAGCATCGCCCTGAGCACTGCCCTCTTCTTCAAAGATATGTCCCAGTCCCCAAAAATCCCTACTGCCAGTTTTGTAAGTCTGTTGGCCATAATGAAGAAGAATGTCGCAGCTATGACCTTATGCGAGAGCGTACCTCTGATGCTTACCGAGTCCATAACGACAACCAGAATAATGATGCTTATGGCTACCGAGGTGGCAACCCCGGCAGAGGTGCTTTTGATGGTCGCAGTCGGGGTGGAATGACTGGTAGAGGTAGAGGCCAGGTTGTGTGTTACAATTGTAACCAAGCTGGTCATTTGGCCTGTGACTGTCGAAACCCCACTACGACATGTCGGTATTGCCGTGCAGTAGATCACGTCATTGAATAATGTCCGCAGCTCCTTGCAAAGATACAGGAAAATAGCCGTAGCCCTACCTCAAATATTCAGTTGATTTCTGTGTAACAACGACCTGCACCCGCCCTCAATGTGGTCACCCGGAGTGGGGCTGTGACACATTCTCAAGACTCGCCAGAACAGCCTACCACACTGAGCTCCCAACAGATCTGTAAAAAACGACCTGCCCCTGGTCCGGCGAAGGACACCACACCGGTCCTGAAGGACCGGCGCGCCAATATGGATGGCGCTGAAGACCTTCCTGCGCAGTAACACCAGCAGGCGTCGCAGCTGCAGGGGGCCTCGACCGATAAAGTCAAGTACGCTATCTTCCTTCTTGCAGAGCTGTATGAAACTCTTGCGCAATCAGAACGCCCTAAACGAGCTGCAAAAAGTTCTTGCTGTCACAGACCATCAGAGAGGACTTGATCAGGAGAAGACTGTTAGTCGTGTTCGACGAACGAGACGGGAAATGAGGTTGAATGTTCAGATCGGAGAATATGATATGACTGATGTCATCCTCGATCTAGGATCCGATGTCAACGTTCTCCCTAAGCAGACATGGCGAAAAATGGGAATGCCTTCCCTGGTCTGGTCACCTATACAGCTGCGACTCGCTAACCAGCAAAAGATTGTACCGCTGGGGAGACTCCTTAGTGTCCCAATAGACATTGATGGGGTCAGTACTCTGGCCGACTTCGAAGTAATCGAGATCATTGATGACAGCAACCCTTACCCAGCCCTGCTGGGAATTGAGTGGGCCATGGCCAATGCTGCAGTCGTCAACCTCAAAAGGCGGCAGATGACCTTCGAAGGAAATGGTCTGCGCGTTATTATCCCCCTTGATCCATCCCAAGGAGAAAGATATACCGAACCACTCAGAGATGAAGGGGAGCAGGATACTTTAGATCACATCTATAACATCACCGCCACGGATGCAGATTATGTCGACCCTAATACTGATGGTGTAATGGATTGGCAATGTGATAGCTCCTACATGTCGGATTCAGACGATGTTCTGGAGAATTGGCAGCAACGACTATACGAGCTACATGGCCATAGGTGCGCACAGATCACCCAGTCTCTTCGATGCCTTAGAGCACAGCCACGAGAACTGCCTGCCCAGGTCAGAACGACAGAGCTTGGACACACTCTTCTGCGAATGCCGGATCCAGTACCTCAGTTTCAGAACATCCAACCTCTGGGAATACCAATAGGCGCTACCACGGTTTGGGGGGACGGCCCTACAAGAATTCAGCTCCGATGGAAAACCTCCGAGGAGGTCGCGCGCACCACATCTGTACGACAGGCTCAAGATGTGCGACGTAAGTTTCAGGGGCGGAGCCCAGACGCTCGCACCTCCCAGTTAATCATCCTATCACGGATATTGCTGGGTTGGGTCGCAGCACGCTATTGGGCCGCCGTTTCTTATCACCCCGAGGCTGCGACCATGCTTCTATTACTGAGTGAAAATGGCTCGAGGTCCAAAATTCGACCGTTGGGCGGTAACCACTTTGGCGGCGGCGGGAATTTAAGTGCTCTAAATGACCGTACTGAAACCAATACCGACAATTATGGTTCACTAGGACAAGATTTTTATCCGATTTGGTGCCTTCAATACACTGTCCTCCCCGAATTTATTACTAGCGTGTATAAGAAGATCCCTAAAATAGGAAACATCACATTTCACATTCCTTTAACCCTTGTGAGTGAATCCATGACCACTGAACGTGAGCTTGATGCCCTGGTCCGAGAATTCAAGCAGGAGGGTCTGATCACCTGCTCTGTTCGGCCGCCTGCCATAGCTCCCCGTGAAGTCACCCCCCCAGCCCCTCCGCGGCCAATGCAGACGCGGTCTGCCAGGAAAAAGTCTAGAACTGAAATTCGCACCAAACGCAACCAAGACCGACCGCAGCAAGCAGGGCAAACACCAGCACCTCCTCCCATGGAACCCTCCGGTTCCACCCAGGCCACGGGAAGTGGGAATATTCTGCCGCCACGACCACCATACTTACCACCTGTTCGCCCAGGCACCAAGCTACCCCAGCGGACGAAGCAGTTTACATTAGCTACACCTTCATTACCATCAGGAGTGCAGCTAATTGGCAGTATGACAGGGAAGATTGATCGTCTTAAGTATAGTGATCATGACACCAATGACTATAGCAAGTTCCCACAGTTTTCCCCAGCCGAATACTTGCACCGTGTCAGGTACCCCGACCATGAGGTCACACTACTGGAAGTGCAGCCATGGGCTGCAGGGTTGGACAAAGCTGGCCTGCTCAAGCTATTCAACATTCCCCATTTTGGCCGCGGTATACATGTGATTGTAGTGGCCAAGCAGTTACTAGCTTTGGTGCATGACGGCTATCTATGGATAGGAGACCAACAAGTCCCTATCGACGCCGCCCTTATCCACCGGATCACAG
>LPNX010480510.1:379662-417912 GCA_001517045.1 Pseudotsuga menziesii
TGGAAAACGCGCTACAACCCCTGGTAGATGAAGCCTTAGAGCTGACCAATGCTGCGGAAAGCCAGCTCAAAATTTTGAAGACATATGACAATTTTGCACAGGAAAAGGCTGATACAGACTCTTCTTCAGTACTACAGGAGATGGTGGAAAAGGAGCAAGCCACTGATGAGATACTGCATAATCTCACCAGTCGTTTCCAGACCCTCGCGCAGAAGATTCGGGCACCAGCGAAGGCGCCGAGTGTCCCAGGACGGGCCACTAGTGAGTCTTAGGGGCCTGTTGGGGCGCATACTCCATAGGGGGTAACTCCGCAGTTAAGTTGTAAGCAGAGCATTGGGTCGAAATAGTCTTAGGGGTGTCAGGGTAAGTCAAAACCCTCTCTTTTTGTAATAAACCCATGGGTTAAATCCAGGGTTTAGGGGTTTTTTGTGGGTGCCCATGGTTTAAGACCATGGTTTTTGTAAAGCTGCGCAGTATAAATAAGCGCTTATGGAAAATGGATAGGTTAGGTTTTTGATGTAAGAAAGACAAGGTAAAGTAAGGTCGGATTTTGTAAGGAAGGAACAAGTCCCAGCTGTGTGCGTGGACGACCTCTGTAGCTGTGTGCGTAGAGGGTTTTGAAAGAAAGTGAGAAAGGTCTGCAGCTGTGTGCGCAGAAGCCTGCTGCTGTGTGCGCGGCTGTCAAGAGGAAGAAGGAATATGCAGCTAAGTGCGCAGATGAACTGTGGTTTTGAGGAAAGAGGAATAAAACGCAGTTTGTGGACGTAGCCCCTACACTGGGGGTGAACCACGTTATATTTGGTGTTGTGGTTTTGTTGTGTTGTTCCTGTTTTGTTATTTCCATGCATTAACTGAATATATCTGATAATATAAGATCTCTGTTACTACTAAGCTGCGCTGTGAATTCCCTGTAGTGGGTTATGCAAGTTTGGTTTGTTTAGTATGCTGTGAAATATATATGAATGGATGATAAGCTGATCAGAAGTTAATTAGTAATTATCTAGAAAGGCTAAGGTACAGTAATACCCCTCTCTGCATGCAGAAACCTGATTCTGCGGCACCCCATTGCTGTTTCGGGTGAGACTGCAACCTGCGCGCAGGTTGTTGCCGAAAGGGCCAACACAGTGGGTCTTTTGTTGGTGCGACGAGTAAAGCATTACCCGGGTCTGCCCAAGTGCCCAACAAAACTCCATATTTTACTTCATTTATCTCAAATAGATCAATATCATCAATTTCTAGCCCAACTACCTTCACTGCTGTTAGGATTGCAACAGCTGGGCCAACTCCCATAACAGTTAGGTCAACCCCAATAGCAGTAAAAATCCTACGAAAAGATCAATGCAAAGAAATTGATTTAGTGCAAAACAGAATGAAAAGGTTGCATTTCATAAGAGAAAGAAAATATTCAAAATGTAATCAAAGTTCTGACCTGAATACACCCAAAATAGGTGAACCCTTTTGCATAGCCACTTCCCTCTTCATCCGTAATACAACACCAACACCGTCACTTATGTTAGATTTTTATCATTCAAGCTAGCATTATGATCTTAGGATCTTTAACTGAGAGAATAACATGCACAACAATCAAACACAAGCACAACACAAGAGAAAAGAGACACATCGAATTTTCCTCAGGGAAACCATAAAGGAGAAAACCCCGCAACTTCCTCAGAGATAGAATCAGCACAAAAGGTAAAACCCCAAAATAGTAAGATGATCTCCCGACGACAGCAGTCTCTCTCTCTCACACTGAGAGAGCTTCTCCTCTCTCACTCATGCACCCCAATGAGTGAGTGTGTGTTCTAAATAGAGAGACTCACTCTCTATTTATATTCTTTCGTTCACTTGGAACCCACTCCATCATGTCGGCCTTACTTAACAATTACTTACTAGAGTCGACATCTCTAGGAGTGTCTAATAACCCTAGTGCCCCACCACTTGTGGGGACTTTGCCTTCTTCTACCAATAGGAGGGTAACACAATGGTGGGGACTATTTCACCGACTTACAATGACTCACCTAGGTTAGACTTCACTAGGATAGTCTAATAACCCTAGGGCCCCACAACTGTGGGGACTTTAACCCTTAACCAATAGGAGGGTTACCCACAATGACTTGACATGACTTTCACATTATAGAAACTTCCCAAAATAAACATTGGGGTATGACATGACTCAAGTACATTACAATACATCCCAGAATGAACATTGTGTTACAATAGATAAGAAATACAAGTGAATACATTCCAAAGTTACAATTACATCAACACGCCCTCTTAACTAGGAAGGTATTCTCTCGACACAATTTATCAGCACAAGTCTTCTTCTTTGTAGCATCTAGGTCATCGTCAGGTCCTTTTCATCTTCAATTCATCTTCATCTTCAAGTCATCTTCATCTACAAGTCATCTTCATTTGGATCTGGATCATTATCACTGGATCTAAATCATCACTGGATCTGGATCATCATCACTGGATCTAGATCATCACTTGATTTGGATCATCATCACTGGATCTAGATCATCATCACTCGATCTAGATCATCACTCGACATCATCACTGGATCTGGATAATCACTCGATTTGGATCATCACTGGACATCATCACTAGATTTGGATCATGACTGGACATCATCACTGGATCTGGATCATCACTCGATCTGGATCATCACTGTTGGATCATCATCACTGGATCTAGATCCTCACTCAATCTGGATTAGTACCACGGGTGCTATCTCATGATTTTTCTCATCATAGGAAGTTCTACAGACCCAGCCCTTTTTCATGTTGGTTGTAGGCCTAGCCTCCATTTAGGTATTCTTCAGCACATATATATGACCTACTCATTAGAATGGCCCACCCAACACTTACATCTGACCTACTCATCAGAAAGGCATGCCCAACACTCACATCTAATCATGTAGGAACCAATCCTATAATCATATCAGAAAGGCCTGGCACTCACATCCGATCATGAGGGAACACATCCCACAACCCTATCGAAAAGGCTCAACACTTATATTTAGCCATGCAGGAACACATCCTACAACCATGCTAAAAATGATCTGCTCTTTCACCCATGCAGGAACACATCCTACAACCATGATGAAAGAGCTCTCCACTTACATCTACCCATGCGGGAACAAATCCTACAACCATGATGGAAGGGCTCTGCACTTACATCCACCCATGCAGGAACACATCCTACAACCATGATGGAAGGGCTTTGCACTTACATCCACCCATGCGGGAACACATCCTACAACCATGATGGAAGGGCTTGCACTCATATCTGATCTTGTAGGAACCAATCCTACAGTCACATCAGAATGGCCCCCAGTCCTCGAATGAGCTACCTGGTAACTGACTAGGTGCCTCCATTCTCCTAGAGAATGGCAGTTGCCCTTACATCTGACCTGCTCGTCGGAATGGCCAGCACCCACATCTAACATGGAAGGAACTTAATCCTTTAGCCATGATAGAATGGCTCAGCCCTTATATCTGATCAAGTGGGAACACATCCCTCTATCACATCAAAATGGCCATGCACTCATATCTGATCATATGAGAACACATCTCACAGTCATATTAGAACGGCCCTCATCCTTAGACTAATTTTTTCTGGTAACTGACCAGGCACCTCCATTCCAATAATGGCAATAGCCCTTATATCTAATCATGTAGGAACCAATCCTACAGTCATATCAGAATGGCTTAGCACTCATATCTGTCATGGAAGGAACCAATCCTCTCACCATGACAGAATGTCTTAGCCCTTACATCTGACCTACTCGTCAGAATGGCTATGGATCTTAGCACTCATATCTGACATGGAAGGAACCAATCCTATCACCATGACAGAATGGCTCAAGCCTTACATCTGACCATGGAAGGAACCAATCCTCTCACCATGTCAGAATGGCTTACGGACTCATCACTTCCCTTTGGAGGGAACCTCGATCTGGAGAACACCAAGCTTCTCCCTGAAGTACTCAAACTTCACCCTAGCCAATGGCTTTGTCAACACATCAGCTATCTAATCATCTGTCACAACATATTGGAGGGATCATATCTCCTAGAATATAGTGAATATGAGGTAGGATTATAGTGCATAAACTCAATCCCCCATTTGGAAAATGGGCCAACGATAATGATGAGGTGTAGTGGAGTAGGATGTGTGCATTTTTTGGGATAAAAGTGTTGACAAGGTGGGCATTTCTTAACAGCCTCATGACAGTCTTTGAAGACAAAAGGCCAGAAATAGCTAGTGCGAAGGATTTTCTAGGCTGTAGCCATCCCATATAAATGACCGCCACATGCTCCAGAGTGGCAATCATTCAACACATGTTCAGCCTCCTCATGGGTGAGGCATCACTGGAGAATAGAATCAATCCCATGTCTATACAAGGTATCATTCAGGATGAGGTAGTATTTCACGTGGTGACGGATACAGTGGTGATCATCACAGGATAAATGCAACTGAAATCGTTGTGTTTGGAGATAGATAAGAAAATCTCCATACCATGGATCAGTAGTGCTAATGAGGAATAGGAATTCATCCAAAAATGAATCACTGGGCTCAGATTCCGTCAAAGCACAGGGAAGATCACACATGAGCTTGACAAAGACCAAGGATTTCTTTGATGTGGCTTTGGAAAATTCCAGATCAAACTCCTAAAGTATGACTATCCATTGGGAGTACTTTCCCCCGAGCACCTTACGAGTCAGGATGTAATACATAGGGTTCTGGTATGCCAATGCAGTGGTTGTGTGGAGAAAAATGTAGTGACAAAATTTTTGTACAGCAATGACTGTGGCCAATGCTAACTTCTCCATGCATGAATATCGAGTTTGAGAATCCATGAGATTCTTACTAGCATAGTAAATCATGTCCTCCTAACCGTTGGGATTTTCCTGCACCAAAACCATGGATATGGTAGTAGCGAAGGCAGCAATATACAGGAGAAATTCCTTTGAATAATCCGAGGGGTGTATCATGGGTGAATGAGTTAGAGCGTATTTAAGATTATCAAAGGCATGTTGGGCTTGGTCATCCCAGAAGAACGGGGTGTTATTCTTGAGGAGACATATAACCGTGCGTTTTTTCGAAGAAATTGCATACGAAACGGCAGAGAAATTTTGCCTTCCCTTTCAAACTTTGGAGTTCAAGAATATTAGTTGGGGTTGGTAGAGCTAAAATGGCGGCAATTTTCAAGGGATCAATCCGGATGCCATCTTTAGAGACCACAAAACCTAGCAGATGTCCTGTTTCAACGCAGAAAACACATTTATGTAGATTGAGCCATATATTATAATGACGACATCTTAGGAATATCTCTCTAAGATGACCAGGGTGGTCCTCCCATCGCTGTGAATGAGAAGGGAGGTCATCAAGGTATGGTTCAACAATATTTTTAATATCATGAAACACATAGGACATCACACACTAGAACGTGGCTCCAGAATTTTTCAAGCCAAAAGGTAGCTTCTTATATGCAAAGGTTCTCCATGGGAAAATGAATTCCATCTTGTGCTGATCGGTGGGTAATATCTCAATCTGATTATAGCCAAAGAAGCCATCCATAAATGAGAATATGACACTTCTAGCACAATTGTTGATAATCTGATCAATGTGTGGAGTAGGAAAGTTGTCCTTGGGACAAGCTTTATTCAAATCCCTGAAGTCGATACAGACTCTAATGGTGCCCTACTTTTTATTAATAGGGACAACATTCGATACCCATTCCGTCAGGGGGACGGGATAAATAAACCCATCTTTGAGAAGTTTCTCTATTTCAACTTTAATTGCTACGGCCTTCCATGGATGGACTTTCCTTAGTTTTTTCCTGACAGGTTTGGCCATGGGATAGGTTTTAATCATGTGGAACACAATGGACGGGTCAGTCCCCGGCATCCCTTCATAGGACCAGGAAAAAATATCATGGAATTCTTTGAAAAGTGCCTTGTATGCTTCAGATTCATCTTCCAAGCAGTTCTTCCCAACATGAACATGCTCAATGGTATCAGGCTTGGCTGATATGTCAATCGGATTTGTATGAGTAACGCTGCAAAGGTTTCCTTCAGAATCTGTGTCTTGCAACAATATGGGACTTTGGGGTACGTTGACAATATCAATAGGAAACAGGGATGCATAATCATGGTTAACCAAACTGGTGTTGGGGACGAACATGGATCTATGATGGTGATCCTCCCAAATGGGCTCATCCATACTCATGATCTTCAAAATAGACTCGTCGGAAGGAAAAGTCTCTGAGAGATAATCTAGAACATGAAGAGAAGGTTCTAACTAGTAAGGTAAATGGTAAGGGTCCAAAGCCACTAGATGAAGGTCATCAATGTGATCATTGGAAAAGGTTTGAATGGTGTCATACATTTCTTCATGTGAACTCAACGAGGTGGAATCAAAAACTTGTTTACCATTAGGATCACAATCAAATGAGGCGATCATGTGGAATGTCATGGTATCTGTGTTAGGAGGAGTGGATGGAAAAATCCCCATAAGGCATGAATCCTTCAACATGCCTACCCCAATCGACTGGTAAGGAGGATGTGGCTGGCCTAACATGGGGATGTTATTATCTATGGAGGTAGTAACATTCAACGTGTAGAAATCAAGCTATTCAATGGTAACAATTCTCCCTAGATGTAGAAATTGGACTGTTCAGAATACTGTTGAAGCGACAGTAGTCATGGCATAGAACCAATTTCTTCCTAGAAGGAGGTTGTAATCTAATGGGACATCTACCACTTCTACTTGAATGGAAATGGGTTTTCCCCCAAGCTAGACCGCTAG
This sequence comes from Pseudotsuga menziesii, assembly GCA_001517045.1. Lineage (NCBI taxonomy): Eukaryota > Viridiplantae > Streptophyta > Pinopsida > Pinales > Pinaceae > Pseudotsuga > Pseudotsuga menziesii. The sequence continues at coordinate 386,473 of LPNX010480510.1, forward strand.
GGCTGATATGAGACCATGGGGCTAGAAAACGCATCCGTTAAAGGCCTTGAGAGTCGTAGGTGATGTTACAATCTTGGGAGAGCCGAGATCTTTCCAACAGGATAGAGACAAAACGGAGGTCGAATCTCCTTCATCTAGTACCATTCAAAATTTTTTCTTTCCAACTACTTTCGTAATGATATGAAAATAAAGTCTATGAGGTAACCTAGACTTATAGTTCTCAACATTGAAATGAATCAAATTAGTATTATCTGGGTCTAAAGCTCCTAATGCTGTTAACAAGTTTGCGCTATGTAGGACAACTTTGGAGTACTTCTAAGGTAGACATTGCACAAGGTTCCTGAGCGAGATCTTCAACTACATTATAAAATTGAGCAGCTCGAGCATTAGGGTTAAATACAGCCTTCCAAAGAGTACTCTTGGGTGGACGCAAAATCATGTTGAGAGTAGGCTTCTCGATGGATAGGGGAACAGTAGATGAGGATTCAGGAGAACTAGTAGAGGGAGATTTCCCTAAAGAGGGATGATCTTCTTTCTTGTCTACAGGTTTGTCATAATTCTGACTTCGAGTTTGTAGATTAATGGTATCCAAGGACATCATATGAATTTCCTCCGATGAACTAGAGTTTCCCTGATTAGACATGTGGTCTATCAGTTGTTGTTGAGAGGGAAAAGGATCTGTGAGTACTGCGAGTGCGGGATTTGATTTCAGAAATTGGGAGATTTTGTCCGGACGGGGACACTCTTTTGAGAAATGGTCACCTCTACATAGCAGACATGGATATTTTTCCTTTATTTTCCCTTTATCGTTATCACTGTTGGTTGGTCTTGGATTCTCCTATTGGTTTCTGGGTTTTTTATTCTTATTTTTACCCTTCTTTTTATTGTTGCCCGAGCTTGGAGTACTTTGAATGGAATTGACCTTGGCTTAAACCTTAGGATTCGAAGGAGTAAGGGTGGAAATATGGGGTTGCTTGGCAGGTTTTGCTGCTGACGGGGACTGGATTGAACCAACACTCCCATAAACAGGTACTTATGCTGGTGGCTTGGCGGGATTGGTGCTTGGGCGAGGAGCTTGAGGAATCAAGTCATAAAGAGTTCCAAAGTGGGAATAGACCAAGTCTAGATACCGGGCTTGACTAATAGCCTGCTTTTTAGTAATGACACCACCCATAGCCACATCTCGGGCAATTGGAGGCAACAAATATTTGGTAAACAAATCAGCTAATAACTGATCCAGAATAGGGGCCTTACTAAGCCTTCTCTGTCTTCTCCATTCATGGATATGATTGGATATGTGGATGGAGATGTTCTCTTGTAGAGAGGTTAATAGATCAATACCCATTTCATAACAGATAGGGAGCTGAAAGTGTGTAAGAAACATAGTTGCTAATGAGCCAAAATCCACAAACGAATGTTGTGGGAGTTCAATGTACCACTTCGTGGCTGTACCGGTCAAAGTTCGCTGAAAAAGTCATAACCGAACTAAATCATCCATGAGTGAGTTTGAAGAAAACCACAAATAGAATGTCATGACATGGTTTTTCAGATCATCTCCCTGCTTCCCATTGAACTTTGGGATGTATGATGGTAACTTTACTGGAATGGGAGGCCACGAGGGATTGTGTCGAATGGGGTCATTAATCAACTTGGAAAAGTTAGGTAAGTCCAAAGTTTATAGGAAAGGTAACTGATGGTTAGGTTGCACATACTAGTAATATTGATATGGCATATAATTACCAGTAGGACTATAAGTGAACTGATAGACAGGTTGTTGTGACAAAGAACTAATGGAAAATCTACCCGCAGGGGGTTGATTTTTAGGATCAGGACAATTAGGACCACTAGGACCTCTGGGAGGAGGACCACCAGCACCATTGGGACCACCAGGACCACCAGGAGGTAGACCACTAGACCCTCCAGGGCCGCTGGTAGGTAAACCTCCATCACCTTTGGAACCACTAGGAGGAGGGCCACCGGACCCTCCAGGGCCATTAGGAGGAAAGCCACCAGGCCCCCCAGGAACACTAGGACCAAAAGGAGGAAAACCACTAGGCCCTCCAAGACCACTAGGACCATAAGGAGGAAAGCCAATAGGCCCTATAGGGGGAGGACCCCCATGAGGTAGTCTTCCGGCACCTCCTGCAGTATGTATAAGTATCCCCTCCATAGCTTGCATGTAGGACCAGTTAGGCTACCCCCATGGTGTAAAAGTATTACTAGGGTATGGAACTCCAGCATAAGGCATTCCTGTAGGATTAGGTGGATAATTAATGTTCCCTATAGGTATTTGATAACCATAACCTCAAGAAGATTTAATGGTTGCAGGTTGTGCCCCCAAGGTATTAACAACTGGATGGGGGATTAACAACATTAGTATGGGTGGGAGGGACATAAACTGTATATGGTTCTATATTAGAGGTCTATCCTTGACTAGGTACAATTTCGGTGCCATATAATGTAGGTCATGCTGGGGGTTTCCCCATGGCATTAGAAGGTAATGACAACATGGGAAATGAAGGTTGGGTCCCAGGTGCAGAAGACTTGGGAAGATTGGGAACATGCATAAGATGGGAGGTGGTGGAGTTGGTATTTTGACCTAGGTTGTGTGGTGTTACTGTGCGATCTATAATTGGTTCAATGGGTCTCATAGAATTGGCAAGTGAATGGTATCTCGCAGGAACAGTTGTGGAACGTGCTTGTGGCATGCCCAATATCTCATCTATTTTTCTTTCAATCTCCAGTGCATGGAGAATGGCTGTGTGGTATTGTATATGTTATTCTTCATCTAGAGAAACCTCTCCAGAAGGGTTTAAATGGGTTCCACATGAGTCAATGGCCTGTCCTATAGAGGTATCCCAAAATGGAGCATTGGGACCATAATCCAGACGGGTAGTATCATCAACATGACCTTCTTCGAGAGAATGGGATGAGGTATTTCCTTGAGAAGGTTGTTGGACCAAGGGAGGTGAGTGTGAATAATATGGTCCTCCACTTTGTGCAACCACATTATCTCCCATTTTGGAGGTGGTAGCAGCTCCTTGGTCGATAGCTTCCATTGGATTTTCTCCTGAACCAGGAATAAAATCGGGTGGCAAGCCCCGTAATCTTCTAGACTGTCTTAACTCAGCCAATTTGTACAGTTCCTATCTATCCTAGGGTCTGAAAAACTAGAAAACACACCAAAAAATTTCCCTACACAAGCTATAGGTCAAACAAGCACACTTAAAATGATAGGAGGAGTTCAGATAGTCAAGTCTCTCATCAGGATTGTCAAGAAGGCGCCACTCATGATATACCTCTAGGGTACATGCATAGTAATCTCCCCGATTTCTATTTTCGGTGTATGGCTCCAAGCAAGACAGCCAAAGGGATTTTCTCAAATAGATAAGGTATCCTAGTGGGGTCTCCCGATATACTCAATGTACGTGGGAGCTCGAATCAGTAGTAGTGTTGTATAATGCATAACCGTACACAAGGGGCCTTCCGATATACAATAGAGTATGTGAAGTAACTTTCTATATACCTCAAGGGTATGTGAAAGGATGTTCAATAGACAAATGGCACGTGGAATAAACCTGCGAGTCTCGGGATGTAATGCATACAAATAACGACAGCTCCTATGCTTAACGACGCCCAAACACATCTCTAACCTATCACTCCAATTCCTATGTAAATTTTGACCTATAACTACCATTAATTTGAAAGTGGATGGTTAGGTGAATGCATGGTGTTTTGACAAAAAAAAGTAAAACCATGCAATATGCGTATTCAAATATTTCACTTTACCGTTTAGTATGCCTACCTACGGGAGGGAAAGAGAGTATTTTATTTTGTTCCAAAACCAAAAATATTTCCAAAAAACAATCTTGAACACAACATCAAAGAAAAGCAACACTTTCCAAACTGATTTCTCTTTTCTGAAAGAAATAAGAAGGGCGAGAGTCTATTTTCCTAAAAGAAAAACAAGAAGCACACTACATGCATATGCACTCTATTTTTCAATTTTTCTTAAAACATAGGTAGATCTAACTTAAAACTACCATATTTTTATTTTGATGAGATAGTACTAAATGCATAAGAGACAAAATAACATAAAGAGCCTGAAATATTGTGAGGCCAATCAGAGATCCAATGTCTAATGCTCGATAATGGTAACCTAATATCAGTCAAATTTTTATTTTTTTTTAAAGGAGGAAAAAGAAGTTCTCTATGTAAAAAATAAATGAAACTTAGATGCTAATCAAATGTCTTTCTTTCAGTCTATATAATAGAGATGAAAAGAGATCTTACTAACACCCTGAGCTTTTCAAAAAATAAGAAGCCCTTTCATAAACGCAACCAATAAGCACAAAAGTGAATGAAAAATCAATAAGCCTAATCTAGCTTTTGAATTTTCCAATCAAACCAATATTTAACCATTAAATTTCAAACCACAAGCATCAGATTCTAACACACAAGCCTGACAGTGATGGGCTGAAAGCAAATCAACTCAAAGTTTTTGCAAAAAATGAGAAAAAAGAGGTTTTGGAATGATCCCTACCTGGAACAGTGCTGCAAGGGTCTTGATAGAGCGGTTCTTGACCAGCACCGCTTTTCACCAACAGGACTCAGGTGGTGGCACCATGTGCTGCTAACTGGGTTCAGGCGGTGGCATCATTTCTTGCCAACTGCATAAGTGCGGTTCCCTATATAAATCCAAAACACAAAGGAGAACGACAGATCAAATCATAAAAAGATCAGATCAAGGTAAAAAATGATAGATTGAGAATTAAAAAGAGCATAAAAGGTTGAAATAATTCAGATCTAGACAGATCTGGAAGTTTCAAACCAAAATCCACTGAGTCAGATAGCAGATCTAACTGAAGAGAGTTGGAAAAGGAGCCTAGATTCGGACAAGAGTTGAAGAACCGAGGAAGATCATATCAACTGATATGTATATTCATTCCCCAGCAGAGTCGCCAGATTTATTTGTAAGTAGGAATATTTCACCTCCTTCGGACAGAAGCTGCCCGTCTGGTCTAAATGGTTCAGATCCAGAACAAATGAGTGAACAACAAAGGATGAATACCCTCCTTGGATGTCGTAGATACCTAGAATTCTGCTTCGATAGTGAACCTGTGTACTTGCAATCAGGTCAAACACGCAAACACATCAAAGCTACTAGAACATAATCTCTTTATCCATGTCGGTGACTAAGGAATCCAACAACATTTACATGCGAAATCAAAACAACAGTAATGTGGGACGGAAATCATCTTTGCGTTAAGATGAATGGAGAAGTTTACAACCAATTAAGCATTAGTGTTGACGTGCATCTCCATGAAACCAACACTTCATCCCCATGAGCTCCAACTTTACTCTCTATGCTCTCAAATGGCTTGGGCTAAGTGGTCAATCTAACAGCATATGAATACCTCTATGCTTCCCCCCTCAACCATGGACATGAGGTTGTATTTAGAAGGCTTAATGGATAGGAATGGTTCAGATATTTATGGATGAGGTGGATTCCAAGATCCTATGATGGGGGATCTCGAGCTCAACTAACCCACAATGTTAGGGATAAGAGAGGACACAAGGCTCATTATCTAGAAGCATTGAGAAACCTCTCTTTTTCCCATTTTACCCAGGGTACCTCTTTTTCTCTCTTATGACAGAGCGGTTCAAGTTAAAAACATTTATGGACCAAAGGATATAAGCAGTGGCACCACTTATGGTAAACAAGATACAGGCCGTGTGAGCAAGGTACCGTGCATGGTAAATAGGCAAAGCGTGGTGCTAAGTATTTTCATGAAATATTGAAAAACAACATGGGTTTTCTCTCCAAGTGCTAGGATTAAAGGAAAATATGTAAGTCAAGGATATTATCACATGGTGGTGACAGGATTTTGGTATAACAGGGTTACCTATAATGACTTGACATGACTTGTTTACATTATTGAATCTCCCGATAGGATCATCAGGGAATAACATAACTCAAATACACTACAGACACTTCCCAGAAAAAACATGGTGGTATAATACATAAGATATAGGGATGAATACATTCTGAAGTTACAAATACATCAACAATAGGGAGTTAAACAAAGCAACACAGAAAGACCATTTCCCTTTTCCCTTCATTGATCAAGTACTTGATACCTTATCTAGGAAGAATTTTTTTTCCTTCTTGGATGGGTGTAGTGGGTATAACCAGATCCAAATCATTCCCGAAGACCAAGATAACACCACTTTCACCTGTCCCTGGGGTACGTTTTCATACAGGGTACTTCCCTTTGGTTTGTGAAACGCACCTGCCACCTTTCAGAAAGTTATGATTGGAATATTGTCATAGATGGTCAATGACAGTATGGAGATTTTCATGGATGAATTTACCCCTTATGGCAGTGACTTTGCAGAGGCACTGAAAAAATTAGAGAATGTTTTAACACGTTGTGAGAAAACCCAACTATCTTTGAGCACTGAAAAGTGCCACATGATGATGAGCGAGGGTGTGGTTCTAGGGAACTTCATCTTTGCTAATGGTATCTAGGTAGATCGATCCAAAGTCAGGGTAATTGAAAACATACCCACTCCTAGAACACAAAAAGAGGTACGTAGCTTCTTAGGGCATGTTGGTTATTACAGAATATTCATAGAATTTTTTTTCAAACCAGCTTCTCCTTTATTTACTTTGTTGATGAAGGATGTATAGTTCATTTGGAATGATGCATGCCAAGCAATGTTCACTGAACTTAAGAAGAGGCTATCTGCAGCTCCTATATTAAGGGGTCCCAATTGGGCTCTGCATTTTCATATTTTTTCTGATGCCTCTGACACTGCCATTGGAGCTGTGCCAAGACAGCAAGATGGTCAAGCCCCATATGCAATTTACTATATCAGTAAAAAATTGGCCCCTATTGATCTCAATTACACTGTTACAGAAAAAGAATTTTTAGCCATTGTCTATTCCATCAATAAATTTAGACACTACATCATTGGATGCCCCACTTTTGTGCAAACTGACCATTCATCCATAAAGTATTTAATGAATAAACCTATTATGAATTTTAGGATAACTAGATGGTTGTTACTATTATAGGAGTTCGACATTACAATTATTGAAAGACATGGAAAAAATAATGTTGTTGCTGATTTTTTATCTCGATCTAATAACAATGATGACACCATGCCAGTTGAATATTCTTTTCCAGATGAACATTTTTTTGTATTATTAGCTCATTCCCCCTGGTACACATATGTTTCTAACTATTCACCTTCAGGTAAGCTTCATGCACATCCATCAAAGAGAGAGAAAAGGAATACCATCCAACAAAGTGCCAGGTACTGGTGGATCGATGGTCATATTTTATACACAGGCCCTGATATTGAAATCAGGAGATGTGTCAGAGAGAATGAAATTTTCAGTATATTGAAGGCTTTTCACGATGGGCCTTGCAGGGGAAACTTTGCTGATAAAAAAATAGGTCACACGGTACTACAAATGGGATATTACTGGCCAACAATTTTTAGGGATACGAAGAAGTATGTATAGGCTTTTGATAGATATCATAGGATGGGCCAACCAAATATACTAGATGAGATGCCCCTTCAACCACAACTGGTGGTTAAACCCTTCGACAGATGGGCCTTCGAGTTCATTGGGCCCACCAACCCTCCCTCAAAGCAAAAATTTTACATCTTAGTTTGGACTGATTATATGAAAAAATGGGTGGAGGCTGTGGCTTTTGTGAAAGCCAATGAAAAGGCTATAATAGATTTCCTGTATGAAGAAATATTCACTTGTTTTGGAGTACCCAAGGAAGTAATCACAAATGGAGGACTATAGTTTGTGTCACATAAATTGGAAGCTCTGTTACTGAGGTATCATATTCAACACAGAATAACTTTACCTTATCATCCACAGGCCAATGGCCAAGTGTAAAGTACCAACAAAGTGATTGAATCTATTCTCACAAAAATAGTTAGAAGCCATCACAAAGACTGGGCTGACAGACTTCCAGAGGCACTTTGGGCATATCGCACTACTTGGCACAATACTACGGGCTTCTCCTCCTATGACTTGGTGTATGGTAAGAATGTTGTCTTTCCTATTGAATTCAAAATCATAACCTTAAAGACAGCTATGGAAGAAAATTTAGATTTAACAGAATCTTAGAGGAACATATCGAACGAGTTGAATGAACTCGACAAAAAATGCACAACTGCTGTACATCAAACAAAATTAATTCAACAACAGCGATCTAAGTGGCATGATCGGTTCATAAAGAAGAAAGTCTTCTGTGAAGGAGACTGGGAATTGCTATATGATTCTAGGTTCAAGAGGGACTTCAAAGGTAAGCTTCGAACAACATGGTTGGGTCCATACCAAATAGACAAGGTATTTGATAATGGCACAATCTCCTTAGTCATTATTGATGAGTATCATACACCATTATTTTCTAATGGGCATAGGCTATGACTATATCACAAGCCAATTTCATGGGATGCATTTATCTTGCAGGTTGGAGATGATCCAGGAAACCAGTTAAAGAAAGGACATGATTTTTTCTATGTCCCTGTCAATCTTTAAAAGGTCACTATGATTTCCATACAGGAATTTGTATATAAATAAATTGATGTTCTGTTTTATTTTTTCTATTTTCCTTCTCGCTTGATTGGTTTTCTTTGAATAATTTGTGCAGGGAATTACTTAATGAGTAGTGGTCATGACAAGGCCTAAAGACTACGAGTGCCTTAATCCATGTTCTTGTTCAGAAAGAGCTCCTTGAAAAAATGAATAATTAACAGTTTTCACAACTGTAACTTCGTTCAAATCTGCCCATTTTCCCGTTTTCACAGCTGCAACTTTGTTCAAATTTTCCCATTTTCCCATTTCTCGCAGCTGTAGTTTTGTAAATTTTTTAACCCTTTTCTTGCTTCTTGTAGTCGAAACTCCATCAAAGTCTGCCATTTTCCCATTTCTCATAGCTGCAACTCCGTCAAAGTATGCCATTTTTTTGTTTTTCACAGCTGCAACTCCATTAAAATATGCCATTTTCTTGTTTTTCACAGCTGCGACTTCATCAAATTCCGCATATTTCCCTATCTTTTGTAGCTGCGAATCCACCAATATTCGTTTATTTTCCCTATCTTTCACAGGTGCGACTCCGTCAAAATCCACAAATTTCCCTATTTTCTACAGTTGCGACTTCGCCAAATTCTGTGGATTTCCCTATTTTTTGCAGTTACGTCTCCACCAAATTCCTCATATTTTCCCTATCTTTTGCAATCGTACCTCTGCCAATTTTTGCTAATTTCTCCTATCTTCACAGCTGCTACTCCGCTAAATTTTTCCTATCTTTCTATTCTTGCAGCTGCACTAGTGCTAAGTTTTCACTGATTTCCTTATCTTCGTAGTTGCGACTCCTCCAGATGTAGCAGCAAAACAACTATGACTCCTCCATATTTGGCCAAAAATGTTGCAGGCCGTGACTTTGCCGAGTTCTGCCTCACCTCACAGCTTCAATTATGTTTCCGCCAAGGTTGAAAAGACAATTCTTGATTCGTCGGGGGTAAGATCATAGCAGCACGCGCACAATAGTTTTTAATTTGATGGCTGTGATGCCATGCTGCACTATTATGGAAAGTCATGATTCATCTCATAATTTCTAAGGTACACGGTCCAATCATTTACATGATTAGGAATTAATTGTATTTGACAAAATTAATCATGCTTTTCCTTTTTGTACCTGTCATTAGACCCATACTCATTTAACTGTCAATCCGCATGATCTATCCGATACTTAAACTTATGATTCGATCATCATATTTTTCCTAATTTGGGACCAAATTTAACCAATTATTCCTTTGTTACTACTATCTTAACTTGCCTAATTTATCCAACTCCAACCTTAGCTATTCGTGCATGTTCTTATGCTATAAAGTCCATTTCTGGGTATGTAATTTGTTGAGTTGATATCATAATTAAGATAGAGAGACAATATGGGTATCCCATCCTGACATGAACCTACAAATATAGAGGCCCTATGTAGAAATGGAGAGGTTTTTTCCATTTTCGAAGCAGCTGGTTGGACCGAGTTCTTTCAGTGCTTAAATGGTTTTCATTGAGAAATGGCTCTGCAATTTGCTCTAAATTTGACAGAAACCTATTCATTAGTTAGAGGTCTATGCATAGACATTACTAAGGATATTGTGGCTAGGTTACTGGTATTCCTCATGAGGGAAGAACCTGGTTTCAAAGAAGAACCCACAATACGGCTGCAATGTGATAGTTTCTTGTAGCCCGTGAACACGATCGCCAAGTGAAGTGAGAGATAGATCTCCAATCACTGCCTCACCCATGGAATGAGGTGGCAGTATTCCTGAAGAAGTACATCACATGTGAAGGTTGGTATCATACTCGATATTTCTTTTAGTTTCCTCTGCTGTCTCATTTACGCCATAGGGATTTACTCAATATCCCATTTTATTTATTTAAAGACCTAAATCATATGGCAGGGTTTGTAAGATCATCCCATCTCTCTTAATATTATCTCACCCATCATGACCTAATCAAACTGCATATCGTAAGGGCCTTAGCACAACAGAACCAAACTTGGTAACAATTCACTTGCTAGCCTTAGATAATTAAGGCACCTACACTTTTGGGCGGTGTCCCAATAGAGGAGGAGGAAGAGGCACCTGCACAGTTGGGGGGAGTGGAAGTAGAGGAGAAGGACCGGAGGTCCTCCAATTTAGTTTGGGGGGGGGGGAGATGAGAAAATCTTAGAAAAAAACCCAATTAATCAAGCGAAAGAATAGGGAGGGTCTGCAACAACATCAATCTCTATGGAGATAACAAAGAATGTGGAAGCTCTAGCAGCATAAGCTAAAACTGGAGCAACATTGAATGCTGTGATAGTAGAAGCTGAGGCTGTGGGAGCTATTATGACAAAGGGTGATGTAGAGATCCTCACCATTGAATCTTCTCTTGAATGGGGAGGAACCTTAATCGAGGAAGAAACTAAGATGGCAGAGACAAGGAAGTCCACTGAAAAAGGAGACGTCCCTTCTACATTAAGTGCAGAATTAAAAACCCTCGTACTACAGAGGAAGAAAAGAAGATCGAGATGAGAAGTACATGCATCGTGACCATTGAAGAGAAGTAGAACCAGATCTATCACAACAGCAGAAGTAGTACGAAGATCAGTTGGAAGGATCACCTAATGCAGAGGAAGGTGAAGAAGTGGTTTTCCCTGAGTGCAGAGAAATTTTTAATCAATCAGGATACAAAGTCACAGTGTGTGGATTTGTGGCACAAAATCCCGCATAGGAAGTTGGAGAAGAGAAAGAAACATCTTCGGTGGAATTGAGGGGTGAAGATGAACCAGAAGTGGAAATGGTCCTCAACATAGAAGTAACAAAACATGAGAAATTATAGTCTCAGCCACAGGGTGTTGTTACATAAGAACCAACATCCTTAGAAATTTTTTTTGAGGCTGCTACTGAAATGGAAGCAGGTGAACCAGAGGTTGAGACAATCCCTGATCTAAACTTAGGTGTTTTTACTATGACCCCAGAACAATCTCAAGACACAGAACTAGTGGAGGGAGAACCTCAACAATAGGAAAATGTTGAAGTTGACTAGGATGTTGTCATATAATAACCAACATCCTCAGGAATTCTTGCTGAGGCCCCTATTCAGTTTGGAACAATTGACCCTCAGGTGTACATAATCCCTGATTTGCAACTAGGGGAATATGAACAGATGCACTCCTAGGAATCAAGGGAAACTAAAGTATTCACGGACCAGCCTCATATTTGAGGGGATATGGAAGTGACTTAAGAGAAACCTCAACATCCTAATGAAATGGAAGGACAAGAAGATGCTACACAAGAACCAACACCCTTGCATCTCCCTGTTGAAGCTACAACTAAGACTCAAGATGCTGAGAATAAAAATCAGGAATATGTTCTAACACAAGAACCAACATCTTCACAAAAGTATGTTGAAGTTGATAGAAATGGGTTTCAAGAGGAGAATGTTGCTACACAAGAATCAACATCCCAGAATTGATTGTAGAAATACCCATACAGGTAGAGGTGGTTGGAAGATTGGTAGAATAGGAAGTTGGCACACTTTCGATTTAGAATGATCAGGCTGAGACATTAGGTAATAAGGTATGGACTCAAGCTTCCCATAACTTTTTCCATTTATACTCTGATGAGGAGAACGATGTAGGAGATGGAAGGATGCAAAGACTAATAGAAGAACTCTCACTGCTGAAAATAGAAGTAAATAAATGGAAGTGTCGGGTGGAAAAATATCAAGAAGGAATGGTTCCCCTTATTAAGCATAGAAATACTATTAGGGAATTGAGTGAAATATAGGTATAAGAGTTAACATTCCATATATTTTGTTGAGAAGAAGCACAGAAAGAGTTGAAGGAGTTGAATAATTTCAAGTCCATGCAGAAGGAAAAACATCAATTGTACACTCTCTCTCAGGAATTGATGAGCTCTAGAGCTCCATCTCCCTCTTATCCTGTATTTTTGTATGAATAATTCACTTGGTTTAAATTGAAAGAATTGAAGGAAGGGAGACCTTATGAAGTGGAATCCTCTGTCCAATTTCTGGAGATTTTTATGGAAATCAGCTTCACTGAGAAGAACATGGTGTGTGAACTTTACTTACATGAAATGGCTTGCCCTCTAGACCGTCATTTGAACCCTGCTCCTTACTTAGGATATGTCCAGCTGAGGTTTTTGATCTTGTTCTTGAATTTCTTCGTTCATGGTTGTGTCATGAATTCTGGGTGCTTCTGTTTATTTAGGTTCTTCAGTAGGTCTCTTTCTAGTTTTGTTGTAAGCTGAGTCTTCGTCAAATGTTACGTCCCTGCTGATATCGATCTTCTTGAATATTGGGAAGTATATCCTGTAAGCCTTTGAGCTTTCAAAGTATCCCACAAATATACCCTTTTTTCCTGAAGGATATAACTTTGTCCTCTATTCTTTTGGAATGTGTATGTACACTGGATAGCTGAATATTCTGATATGGCTAACTTCTAGTTTCTTTTTGGAAAAGACTTCTTCAGGTGTCTTGTTCTTGAGTACTCTGTGTGGAGTATGGTTCTGTACATACACCATGGTTCTTTTAGCTTCTGCCCATAGATGCATGGGAATATATTGATCATGAAGCATTTCTCTTGCAGCTTCCATGATCATTCTATTATTCCTTTCTGCAATCCCATTCTGTGTTGATGTATTTGTAACTTTGGAATGTATTCATCTATGTATCTTATATATTGTAACCCGATGTTTATTCCAGGATGTATCTATAATGTAATTGAGTCATGTTGTCATGCCCCGATGTTCTGATCGGGAGGATCAATAATGTAAACATGTCATGTCAAGTCATTGAGGGTAATCGTTTGATTGTCTAAGGGTTAAAGTCCCCACAATTCTAGGGCACTAGGGTTATTAGACTCTCCTAGTAGAGGTCAGCCCTAGTAGGGTTTTAATCATGTTGAGATTAGTATAAATAGAGAATTGGAGTCTCTATTTATCACACAACTCATACACACTGAAGTGTGGCACATAGTTGAGGAAGGAGAATACACTGAGGCTAGACAAGAAGAAGATTACTGCTGTCGGGAGATCACTTACTGTTTTGGGATTTTACTGTTTTGGTGCTGATTATATCTCTGAGGAATTTGTGGGGTTTTCTCCATTTATGGTTTCCCCGAGGAAAAACATTGTGTTCATTGTTGGACTTGTTATTCTCTTAGTTAAAGATCCTAATAATGCTAGCTTAATGTTTAAAAATTAACATGGGTTCAGAGCTAACCTGAGAAGAAGACACTGTACAGCTGTGGGAACTATGGCTTCCTAGTTTGTGGATCTTCCTCCATAGATTTTCAGCAAAAATAAGGTGGAATAACTCTCCTCCTTAGGGCGCATCTTTCTGTCAAAGCAGAATCCAATTCTGAGGTTTTTCAGTTTTGGACCTGTCACTACTACCGAAAATTAGGGATTTTCACAAAAGAGGAATTTTTTAGTGAGCCCAAGCTTGGATTGATCTCCTCCCCAAAATCAAAGTTAGGGTCAAGTTTCAAAGCATTTGGGTGGATAGATCTCCAAAAAAGCAAAACCCTAATTTGCTCATGTTCTAGTACTGCAGGATTTCAACTCCAAATCCAAATCTGACATCTTGACCTGGTAAGATCTAAATATTTTGTATTTCCAATTGAGATTCTCAGTTTAAGATGTCTCACCATACCAATCTTGAAGAAAATCTTGAGGGAGCTGATAACTTCTGAGCCTAGAAGTATAGGATCTCCCTGGTCCTGTAAGAGAATGAATTAGACTCCTACATCCATGAGGAGGTTCCAGTTCCAGAGGGTGATGAGGCAAAGGCCTTACATAAGAATAAGATGGTTATGGCAAAGAGAATCATTGCTGATTCTATCAAGGATCACCTTATACCTCAAGTGTCCTCTCTCAAGACACCTAAAGCTATGTTTGATGCCCTAACCAAATTATTTGAAGGGAAGAACATAAACCAAAAGATGACTATGAGGAATCAACTTAAGAATGTGAATATTTAGAATGCAGAAACCATCCAGTCTTACTTCACGAGGGTTTCTTAGATCAAGGAACAACTAGAAGCTATAGATGAAGAAGTGGAGAATCCAGAGATTGTGATCACAACTCTGAATGGACTTCCTAGGTCATGGGATTCATTCATCCAAGGAATCTATGCAAGAAAGAAGTTAGTCAAGTTAAGAAGACTATGGGAAGAATGCTCTCAAGAAGAAGCTCGGATAGCAGCCTGAGAAGAGAAGATGGGAAGTGAAGATCAAGCCCTCACATTTCACTCCAAGAAGGGAATAATAAATCCTCATTACTCCAAAGGTAAGAGCTCTTATTCTAAGGATAACAATAGAAATGACCTATCTAGATTGAGATGTTATACATGTGATGAAAGAGGACACTTTGCAAAAGACTTTCCTAAGAACAAGGTCCACTCTCATAAGAAGAAGGGGAACAAAAGAAGACATCATGCTCATGCTGCAGAGGATGATGAACCATCCAAGAAAAGAACCAGATATGAAAGTGAAGATTCTTCAAGCGAGGATGAATATGTTTTGATTTCCGCTCTCACAGGTAATATTACTCATAGAAGCGATGATTGGATTATAGATAGTGGAGCTTCCAAACATATGACTGGATTCAAGCAATCCTTTATGAGACTGTCAGAACATGACTCACCTCACAAGGTGACGCTAGGAGATGAGTACCAATATCCAATAAAAGGTAGTGGGGAATCTTCCTATAAATTATACTCGGGTAAGTCTCTAGCAATGAAGGAAGTATTGTTTGTACCAGGACTCAAGAAGAACCTTCTCTCCATATCAGCATTGGATGCAAAAGGAATGAGGGTTGCATTCATAAATAGTCAAGTCATTATGTGGCATAGAGGAAATACTATCGATGATGCGGTAGTGATTGGAGAACAAGAAGGAGGATTGTACAAATTGAAGGGCCATCCAGAACAAGCATTGGTCCATGACACAGTAGATCCAAATGAACTTTGGCATAGAAGGCTTGCACATGTGCATTACAAAGCACTACCTATTGCAAGGAAAGCTATTGAAGGTCTTCCAGAAATCCAAGAAAAACATGATGGGGTCTGCAAAGGATGTGCGAAAGGGAAGAATACAAAGAAGACATTTCCAAGTAGTGAAAGAAAAGAAAAAGGAATCTTGGAAATCATCCACTCCGATGTATGTGGTCCTATGTCATCAAAATCACTAAGCGGGTATGCATATTATGTTTCTTTTATTGATGACTTTTCTAGAAAGACATGGGTTTACATCATGAAGAACAAAGACAAACTATTCAGCAAATTCAAGGAATTCAAAGCCTTGATCGAGAACCATACTGAAAATAAAATCAAGACTTTTCGATCAGACAATGGCATAGAATTCACTTCAAATGAATTCAAGAGGCTATGCAAAGATTGAGGGATTAAGAGGGAGTTGTCCACTCCTTATAATTCACAACAAAATGGGGTTGTAGAAAGGAAAAATAGAAATATCATGGAAGCTGCAAGAGAAATTCTTCATGATCAAGATCTTCCTATGCATCTTTGGGCTAAAGCTGCCAGAACAATGGTGTATGTACAGAACCATACTCCACATAGAGTACTCGAGAACAAGACTCCTGAAGAAGTCTTCTCCGGCAAGAAACTAGAAGTCAGCCATCTCAGAATATTCATCTGTCCTATTTACATACACATTCCAAAGGAGAAAAGGACAGAAATAGATCCTTCAAGAAAGAAGGGTATATTTGTGGGATACTCTAAAAGATTGAAGGCTTATAGAATCTATTTCCCAGGATACAAGAAGATTGACATCAGCAGGGATGTGACATTTGATGAAGACATAGATTACAACAAATCCAGAAAGATACCTACTGAAGAAATTGAAGAAGCAGAAGCACCAAGAATTCATGATACAACCATGAATGAAGAAGCTCAAGAAGAAGATTGAGAATTTGAAGAACCACAAAGACCTGTAGATCCTCATAAGAGGAAACCTACTTGGGTACAAGAACTTATCCAAGATGCAGAAAGATATGGGACTCCAGAAGAGAATCATAGAGAAAGAAAAAGGACCAGATCCTGCTGCGGGTATGTAGCTCTACTATGTGATTTCATTGATAAAGAACCTTCTAGTTATGAAGAAACGGCACAACGAAAAGAATGGAAGGATTATATGATCAAATAATATCAATCGATCATGAAGAATGATGCTTGGGATGTTGTCCCAAGACCAGAAGGGAAGTCAGTTGTAACTTCCAAATGGATCTACAAGATCAAGCACACTGCAGATGGTAGCATTGAAAAGTATAAGGCAAGATTTGTGGCTCGGGGGTTCTCTCAGAAAGAAGGAATAGACTATGAAGAAACATTTGCACCTGTAGCCAGATACACTTCCATCAGATTAGTACTTGCTTTGGCTGTAGTGATGAAATGGAAGATACACCAGATGGATGTCAAGACTTCCTTCTTGAATGGTGTAGTAGAAGAGGAAGTGTATGTAGAACAACCACTCAGTTTTGAGACACATGACAAAGAGTCTCATGTATGCAAATTGAAAAAGGCCCTGTATGGTTTGAAACAGGCACCCAGGACCTGGTATGATGAAATTGATAGCTTTCTATCCAGTTTGGGCTTTACCAAGAGTAAAGCAGATTCCAACCTTTACTACAAGGTTGAAGATGGCAACCCAGTGATGCTTCTAATATATGTAGATGATATATTTGTGACAGGTACAGATGGGTTGATTGTTGATACGAAGAGAAAGCTTGATTCTGAGTTTGAGATGAAGGACTTGGGTATGATGCATTACTTTCTAGGTATGGAGGTATGGCAGAGTACAGATGGAATCTTCCTTGGACAAGGGAAGTATGCAATAGCGATCCTGAAGAGGTTTGGGATGATGGACTGCAAGATTATGGCCACACCTATGGCATTGAACTTGAAGCTATTGAATGATGCTTCATCAGAGTCGGTTGATGCTATGATGTATCGTTAGATGATTGGGTCATTGATGTACCTCATGAACACGAGACTAGATATTTTCTTTGTTGTGAACACCTTGAGCCAGTTCCTGACAGATTCGAGACATGTTCACTTGATTGCTGCAAAGCATATTCTAAGGTACCTGAAGGGTACAGTTGATTATGGGCTCAAGTATGATGCGAATCAAAAGATTAACCTAGAGGGTTATGTTGATTTAGATTGGGAAGGTAGTGTCGTCGATAGGAAGAGCACTTCAGGATGTTTCTTCAGTATGGGATCATGTGTGATCTCTTGGTTTAGCAGGAAGCAATCCTGTGTGGCTCTAAGTATAGCTGAAGCAAAATATGTCACAGCTTGTTTAGCTAGTTGTGAGGCAGTATGGCTGAGGAAGCTACTGTCTGATTTATTTGATCTCCATTTGGATGCTACTTGTATACATTGTGACAACCAGAGTTGCGTGAAGTTGTTAGAGAATACAATGTTCCATGACAAGTAAAATAATATCGAGATCAAGTATCACTATATCAGGGATATGGTGTAGAGGGGAGCAGTGAAGCTCCAATATGTTGCGACAGAGGAACATATAGCTAATTTATTGACAAAGCCATTGGCTAGGATGAAGTTCAAGAACTTCAAGGAGAATCTTGGTGTTCTCTGTGGAAATTGAACCCAGTGATAGATTAAATTTACTCACAACAATTATCAATTGAACATGCAAAATCACTCACAAAAGAGACTGAATAATGAGATGAACACTAAACTGTATTGAATAAGTGTACAATAGCCAACCATGTAACATAATAGTTTGCATCATTAAATAATTACATAATGGATAGGAATGCATGAGGAGCAATTCGAATCTAGCATAAAGCAGGCTTACTAAAAATAAGCGAATCCCCCATAGGTGCAAAAAGCTGATCCCAAATCAGTCATGGAGCTCACGAATTGGAAAAAGTGCTTAGGCAAGATAAAGAGTGATGGAATGAAAAATCATACATGCTTTTACAAGGAGAAAAGAGTGGAGGATGTGTAGGACAAAAAACTATTCAACCTCACCTAGTCAAGCTTTTCCATTTTCCTTAAAACAATGAAAAAGTCGGGAATAAAGCAGAAAAAGCAGAAGGGTGGTTAAGAGGCCAGGAATAAAGCAGATTTGATTCCTTGAGGTTTCCCAAGTGCTACATGAGTCAAATAAGGCAAGTTTTACCACTATGGATAGGTAAACGACAACTTGCACAAGGTGGGACACATGAACTAGGAAAATAAGACAAAAAATAATGAAATTAATGTCTAAGGTAGCTACCTATGGGTTGATTATTCTAACACCCCCCCTTAAGCCTGACTTATGAGTAATATATCAAAAAATTATAGGGCCTAGCAACAAGGCTTAGTCACCCTTTACATACTGCATGTCCATACAACCAAGGAAAGAGGCAAAAACCACATGGGAAAATCCTCCCTTAAACATGGACTGTAAAACAAAATTTGGAAATCTTGTCTTCACTCATGCTTCATAGCATGATCAGAAATCCCCAGCAGTGATTTGAGATTGCTGATGGTCTTCTCATAAAATTCTTTGGTGAAGATATCAGCTACTTGTTCTGAAGAAGAACAGAAGAGTAGGTGAATGGTGCCCTCATGCACAAGCTCTCTGATGTAGTGCATATGGATCTCAATGTGTTTGGTTCTCTGCTTCTGAACTAGATCTTTGCAGATTCGAATGGTACTCTGGTTATCACAGTAGATGGTAGTTGAGTACTTTGATTCGAAGCCACACTCTCCAAGTAAACCCTGCAACCATAAACACTGAGTTGCTGCATTAACAACTACTCTGTACTCTGCTTCTGTAGATGAGAGTGCAATGGCACTCTATTTATTGCTTGAACAACTGATTGGCCCTTCTGCAATCATGAACACATATCATGATGTGGACTTTCTATCCATGCTATCACCTTCCCAATCACTGTCAGTAAATCCAATCAAATCAAGATCAGATTTTGCTTTATAGAAGATCCCATGTGTCCTTGTTCCCTGAACAAAGTTAAGGATCCTTTTGGATTATTTCCAATGGATCTCATGAGGCTGATCCATGTATCTAGAATCCACACTTACTGCATAGGAAATATCAGGTCTAGTATGTGTCAGATACAACAAACATCCAATCAATTGCTTATACAGTGTATTGTTTACCATAGGTGAAGAATCAGCTTCTTCCAACTTCACTCCTGAAAGGAAAGGAGTTTTGCTTGCTTTGCAATCCTTAATTTTGAATTTGTTTAGAAAATCCAAGGCATAATTCGACTGGTGCACCTTGATTCCAGCTTTGGTTTGAGAAATCTCAAGCCCCAAAAATTGACTTAAGAGCCCCAAATCTGTCATGGAGAAGGCTTGGTTCATTGCACCCTTTAAGGAAGCAATCTCATCCTTTGAGCTTCCTGTAATGAGGAGGTCATCAACATATAAAAAAATGATCATTAATGAACCATTAATTAACTTCAAATATACATTTGGATCTGATTTGCACCGAACAAAATTCAGTGATAGCAAGAAGCTATCGATCTTGGGATACCAAGCCCCGGGGGCTTGCTTTAGCCCATACAATGACTTTCTCAACCTGCACACAAGAGAAGGGTTAGTAGAAAAACCTTGAGGCTGCTGCATATATATCTCTTCAGTGAGATCTCCATTCAGGAAGGCACATTTTACATCCATGTGATGTACCTCCCATTGCTTTGAGGCTGCAATGGCTAGGGCTAGCCTGATGGAATCCATCTTTTCCACTGGGGCAAAGGTCTCATTGTAATTTATCCCATGAACCTGTGAGTAGCCCTTGGATACCAATCTGGCCTTGTACTTCAGTGGTGAACCATCAGCAGCAAATTTGATCTTGTAGACCCACTTACACTGAACTAACTTCCTCCCTGGGGGAAGATCCACTAGCTCCCATGTGTTTCTCTTCTGGAGTGAGCTGAAATCTTCCTTCATGGCTGCTTGCCATCTTGGATCTCCTGCTGATTCTTCATATGTTTGAGGATCATATTCCACCATCAAATAGCATTTTTTAGTAAACATAGGATCCTTCATGCATAGACCACTCTCAAATTGAGATCTAGTCCTCCTTGGATCATTGGGATCCCCAGCTAGCTCTCCTGCTGCATGTAGAGTCTTGGATGCCCATTTTGGCCTTGTATAGCTATTAAAGTATGCAATAAACTCATATCCATTAGAAAAATCAGAATCAGCATGTTCAACAAACTCTTCACATACTTTCAGAGGTTCAGGTGGTGAAGAGGCTTCTCCAACTTCCACTGCTGCAAGGGGTTCTTCTTGAAACTGAACACACCTTTCGATGAAGGCTTTATTTGTGCTCAAATTTATCAGTTTTTACCCTTTTGAATCTTCAGAGTATCCAACAAATAGACACTCTTGGCTTTGGGGCTGCAAAGCCTTTCTCTTTTCTGTTGGAATTCTATCCCAATCCCTTGAGCCAAAAATCCTGAAATGGGTCACATCTGGCTTGTGCCCACTCCATGCTTCGAAAGGAGTCATACCATCAAGCTGTTTGTGAGGCACCCTATTCTGGATATAGGCTGCACAGTTGATAGCTTCGGCCCAGTACTTTGGTGGCAAAGTTTTGGCCTCCATCATGCATGTTGCCATCTCCTTCAGTGATCTGTTCTTCCTCTCAGTAACACCATTTTGCTGTGGTGTGTAAGGGATAGAATGCTGCATCTGAATACCTGCATCTGCACAATAATTAATAAACTCAGACTTGACATACTCACCAACATTTTTAGATCTGAGGACCTTGAGTTTCCTCCCAGACTGGTTTTCAACCAAAGCCTTAAAGACTTTGAAGAGGCCAAAAACTTCAGACTTGTGTTTCAGGAAGTAAACCTAGCAATACCTGGAAAAGTCATATGTGAAAGTCAATGCATATTTGGCTTGATGCATGGACATATGAGGGAATGGGTCAGTAACATCATTGTGGATCAGCTCGAGGGGTGCAAAGGTTCTCTCATGACTAGCTCTCTCAAATTTATGCTCTGGGTGTTTTCCTAGGATACAACCTTGGCAGACTCCTTTCGAAAATTTTATCTTGGGAAACCCTATGACCATCTCTTTTTCACTAAGATTAGAAAGATACTTATAATTTAGGTGGCCAAATATTTCATGCCAAATCTTGCTTGCTTCATTAGCATGAATCAGAAGAGCAGAGGGGTTTGAGTAGGGTAGGAAGTGTGAGAACATGTATACCTTCTGAGCATGATTCACAACTCCTTTTGCAATGAATTTACCACTTGAGATCTCTGTGATATCAACTTCATAAGGGGAGAATATGACCTTTTTAGGAGACCCAGTGTGAGTCATCTGGTACACTGATAAGAGGTTGGAGGCAAGACCAGGAACATACAACACATTGCTGAACTGACCATGACCAAGATTAATCCTTCCTTTGCCCAAACTTTCAGTGAGAGAGTCATCTCCTAGTACTATAGGTGGTCCTTTCGACATGTCAAGTGAGGAGAAGGCCTCCTTGGTCGAAACCATGTGTCTTGAAGCTCTAGAATCAATGATAAAACTGGGTGAGCTTGATGTGCCAGCAACCAATGCATGAACTCTCTCTCTGTCATCTGAACTTGATCCTCATTCTCTCTTCTTTGAGCTGTCTGGAAGGGAGATGCCATTCTTCTCCAGGAGTTGGGTCAGCATGTATATTTGCTTCTTCATACAAGAGATTTCAGTGTGATTGCCCTTATTGCAGTATGCACACTTGCTCATTTCTCCTTTGTTTCTCTTCTTCTGGTTATTCTTCTTGGAACCTTGTGGCTCCTCTAGACTGTTTCTTGTCTCTCTTTTGCTCAGGTGGATTTTTAGCTTTCTTTTTTCTTTTTGAATCCACCCTCGAATCCCCAGCAATTAGAGCTTGATATTTGGATGGTTTGATGGTGCCCATCATCACCATCTTGTCATGTTCTTGTGTGAGAGATTCCATGAAATCTACAAGGCTAGGCATCTTCCAGGTTCGAGCTGTCAGTTTTGTGGCATAGAAGGTCGAAACAAACACTGAATAGTCAGGGCCAAGCTTTGAGAGAATGTCCAAGACCAGCTGATCATCCTTCTTTTCAATCCCACACTGTTTCAGCTGCAAAACAAGTGCTTTGAACTTGGAGAAATAGAGTTGTAGAGATTCAAAGCTATTGGGACTCAGGGAAATCAGCTCATTTTTTATTTGATGTCCCCTCATCTCATATATCTTTCCAAAAATATCAGTAAGCTTCTCCCATACTTCATTCGGTGATGTCAATCCATCAAGATGGAAAAGGAGGTCTCTGGAAATACTCAAACACGGGAGACCATAGGCCTCATCCCTCCTGTTGTGCCATTTTATCTTCTCTGCACCTGCATTGGGCTCTGCTTCTGTTTCCATAGTCACCCTATAAAGGCCTTTCTCTCTCAACAGTATCTCCATCTCTGCTTTCCATTCAAATAAATTGAAGGGAGTCAAGATGATCTTCTGAGATTGATCCATAGCTTAGAAATCTGTCCTGGTTGTCAGTAAAAGGCTCCCAGTCACTAATGTTGAACCTGCAAAACAATTTTGAAGGAGAGAAATTGATATAGAATGGCTCTAATACCATGTGGAAATTTAACCCAGTGATAGATTAATTTTACTCACAACAATTATCAATTGAACATGTAAAATCACTCACAAAAGAGACTGAATAATGAGCTGAACACTAAACTGTATTGAATAAGTGTACAATAGCCAACCCTGTAACATAATAGGTTAAATCATTAAATAATTACAAAAGGGATTCGAATGCATGAGGAGCAATTCGAATCTAGCATAAAGCAGGCTTACTAAAAATAAGCAAATCCCCCATAGGTGCAAAAAGCTGATCCCAAATCATCATGGAGCTCACAAATTGGAAAAAGTTTTTAGGCAAGCTAAAGAGTGATGGAATGACAAATCATACATGCTTTACAAGGAGAAAAGAGTGGAGGATGTGTAGGACAAAAAACTAGTCAACCTCACCTAGTCAAGCTTTTCCATTTGCCTTAAAACACTGAAAAAGCAGGGAATAAAGTAGAAAAAGTAGAAGGGTGCTTAGGAGGCTAGGAATAAAGCAGATTTGATTCCTTGAGGTTGCCCAAGTGCTACATGAGTCAAATAAGGCAAGTTTGACCACTATGGATAGGTAAATGACAACTTGCACAAGGTGGGACACATGAACTAGGCAAATAAGACAAAAATAATGAAATTAATGTCTAAGGTAGCTAACTATGGGTTGATTATTCTAACATTCTCCAGATCGATGTTTACTCCAAGGGAAAGTGATGATTTCCATAGCCATTCTGACATGGTGAGACGATTGGTTCCTTCCATGGTCAGATGTAAGGGCTAAGCCATTCTTTCATGGTGAGAGGATTGGTTTATTCCATGTCAATTATGAGTGCTAAGCCATTCTAATATGACTATAGGATTGGTTCCTACATGATCATATATAAGGGCTATTGCCATTATTTGAATGGAGCTGCCTGGTGAGGCACCAAGAAAACTCAGTCTAGGACTGAGGGCTGTTCTGATATGACCATGAGATGTTCTCTCACATGATCATATATGAGTGCATGGCCATTTTGATGTGATAGAGGGATTTGTTCCCACTTGATTAGATGTAAGGGATGAGCCATTCTATCATGGCTAAAGGATTAGGTTCCTCCCATGTCAGATGTGAGTGTTGGCCATTCTGACTTGGTGTCAAATATAAGGGATACTACCATTCTTTGAATGGAGCTACCTAGTGAGGTACCAAGAATCCTCAGTCTAGGACTAAGAGCCATTCTAATGTGACTGAGGTATGTGTTCCCACATGATTAGATGTAAGTGTAGTGGCCTTTCCATAGATGATAGTAGTTTGGGTTCCTATCATGCTGGTGGTTGTAAGTGCCGAGCCTTTCCACAGAAGATAGTAGTTTGGGTTCCTATCATGCTGGTGGTTGTAAGTGCTGAGCCTTTTCATAGATGATAGTAGTTTGAGTTCCTATCATGCTGGTGATTGTAAGTGCTGTGCCTTTTCATAGATGGTAGTAGTTTGAGTTCCTACCATGCCGGTGATTGTAAGTGATGTGCCTTTCCACAGATGGTAGTAGTTTTATTTCCTACCATGCTGGTGGATGTGAGTGCTGTGCCTTTCCACATATGATAGTAGTTTGGGTTCCTATTATACTGGTGGTTGTAAGTGCTAAGCCGTTTCACAGATGATAGTAGTTTGGGTTCCTATTATGCTGGTGAATGTGAGTGCTGGGCCTTTCTGATATGATTATAGGATTGGTTCCTACATGATCAGATGTGAGTGCTGGGCATGCCTTTCTGATGAGTAGGTCAGATGTAAGTGCTGGGTGGGCCATTCTGACTTAGTGTCAGATATAAGCACTGAAGAAGACCTACATGGAGGCTAGGCATACAACTAGCATGAAAAAGGGCTGGCTCTGTAGAACTTCCTATGACGAGAAGAATCATGAGATAGCACCCATGATGTTCCAGATCCAGTGATGATTGCGAGTGATGATCCAGATCAAGTGATGATCCAGATCTAGTGATGATCTAGATCCAGTGATGATGTCCCATGATGATATAGATTCAAAGATGAAGATGACTTGAAGACTCAGAAGACTTGAGATGCAGATGACAAGATGATCCAACTAATATAGAGAAGAAGACCAGTATTGAAAATTGTGTCGAAAGAATACCTTCCTAGTTAAGAGGGAGTGTTGATGTATTTGTAACTTCAGAATGTATTCATCTATGTATCTTATATATTGTAACCTGATGTTTATTTCAGGATGTAGCTATAATGTAATTGATGCATGTTGTCATGCCTCGATGTTCCGATCGGGAGGATCAATAATGTAAATAAGTCATGTCAAGTCATTGTGGGTAACCCTCCGATTGTCTAAGGGTTAAAGTCCCCACAGTTCCAGGGAACTAGGGTTATTAAACTCTCCTCGTAGAGATCGGCCCTGGTAGGGTTTTAGTCATGTCGAGATTAGTATAGATAGAGAACTAGAGTCTCTATTTATCACACAACTCATACACACTCAAGTGTAGTGCATAGTTGAGGAAGGAGAAGACACTGGGGCTAGACAAGAAGAAGATTACTGATGTCAAGAGATCACTTACTGTTTTGGGCTTTTACTGTTTTGGTGCTGATTCTATCTCTGAGGAAGTTGCAGGGTTTTTTCCATTTATGGATTCCCCAAGGAAAAACAGTGTGTTCATTGTCTCTTGTGATTGATTGCTATACTTGTTATTCTCTTAGTTAAATATCCTAATAATGCTATCATAATGTTGAAAAACTAACATTCTGTTGTAGATTATATGGAGTGGATAACTCCCTCTTAATCCCTAAATATTTGCATAACTCTTTGAATTCATTTGATGTGAATTCTTTGCCAGTATCTAATCGAAAGGTCTTGATCTTCTTCTCAATGTGGTTCTTGATCAAGGCTTTGAATTCCTTTAACTTGATAAATACTTCATCTTTGTTCTTCAAGAAGTATATCCATGTCTTCCTAGAAAAATCATCAATAAAAGATACATAGTATACATACCTGCTTAATGAACTGGATGACATTGGGCCGCATACATCAGAGTGAATGATTTCCAAGATTCGTTTTTCCTTACTCTTACTGCTTGGAAATTTCTTCTTTGTGTTCTTTCCTTTCGGACATCCTTTGCAGATCCCATCATGCTTTGTCTTAATTTCTGGAAGTCCTTCAACAACTTTGCTTGCAAGTGGTATTGCTCTATAGTGCACATGTGCAAGCCTTCTATGCCAAAGCTCATTTGGTTCTATCGAGTCACAGATCAATGACTTTTTGGGATGGCCCTTCAATTTGTATAGACCTCCCTCTTGTTCCCCACTCACTACTGCATCATGAATAGTATTCCACTTTGGCCACATGAGAAGTTGGCCATCTATAAATGCAACCCTCATTCCTTTTGCATCTAATACAGATATGGAGAGGACGTTCTTCTTTAGTCTTGGTACAAACAATACATCCTTCATCATCATAGACTTTCCAAAGTCTAGCTTATAGGAGGATTCCCCACTACCTTTTATTGGATACTGGTAGTCATCTCCAAGCTTCAACTTGTGGTGTGATTCATGTTTTGATAGTTTCACAAAGAATTCTTTGAATCTTTTTAGATGTTTGGAAGCCCCACTGTCTATAATCCAATCATTGCTTCCATGTGTGATGTTTCCTGTGAGAGTGGAAATCAAGACATATTCTTCATCACTTGAAGAATCATCACTTTCTTGCTTGATTCTTTTCTTTGAGGCTTCATCATCTTTTACAGCATGAGCATGATGTCTTCTCTTGTTTCCCTTCTTCTTGTGAGAGACATTTGGGTTCTTAGGACATTCTTTAGCATAGTGTCCTTTTTCATCACATATAAAGCATCTTAATTTGGGTCGATTCTTATTAGGTTTATTACAATGAGAATTCTTACCTTTGTGATGATTTGTTTTTCTCTTCTTAGATTGTATTATGAGAGTTTGATCTTCACTTCCCATATTTTCTTCTCAAGCTGCTATTTGAGCTTCTTCTTGAGAGCAGTCTTCCCATAGTCTGTTGAACTTGACTAGCTTATTTCTAGCATAGATCCCTTGAATAAAGGAGTCCCATGATCTAGGGAGACCATTCAAGGTGGTCATTACAATCTCTACATTCTCCACTTCTTGTTCCACTGCTTCAAGTTTTTCTTTGATCTGGAAGACCCTTGTGAAGTATGACTATATAGTATCTGCATTCTGGATCTTCACATTCTTCAACTGGTTCCTCAAAGTCATCTTCTGGTTTATGTTCTTTCCTTCAAATATTTTGGTCAGCGCATCAAACATAGCTTTAGGTGTCTTTAGGGAGGACACATGTGGTATGAGGTGATCCTTGATTGAACTAGCAATAATCCTCTTAGCCATGACTAACTTATTTTTGTGTAAGGAGTTAGCCTCATCTCCCTCTGGAACTTGAACCAACTCATTTTCTTCCAAGACCAGGGAGATCCTATACTTCTAGGCTTGGAAGTTATCATATCCCTCAATATTGTCATCAAGATTGGTATGATGAGACATATTAATTGAGAACCTCAAATGGAAATACAAAATATTTAGATCTTGCCAGGTTAAGATGTCGGAATTGGATCTGGAGCTAAATTTCTGTAGAGATGGTTCAGGAATAGATTAGGGTTTGAATTTCCTGGAGTTGTGTCCAACCAAAAACTTTGATTTTGAGGAGGATATCAATCCAGGCATGGGATCACTCAAAAATTCCACTTCTATGGAAAGCCCTAATTTTCGGCAGTAGTATCGGGTCAAAAACTGAAAATGCTCAGAATCAGATTCTGCTTTAACAAAAAGATGCACCCTAGAGAGGAGAGTTAGTCCACCCTTCTTTTACTGAAAATATGTGGAGAGAGATCCAAAAAATAGGAAGCCCTAGTTTCCACAGCTGCACAGTGTCTTCTTCTCAGGTTAGCTCTGATACCAGGTTAGATTTTTATCATTTAAGCTAGCATAATATTAGGATCTTTAACTGAGAGAATAACAAGAACAAAAATAAAAAATAAAAGACAATGAAAAAAATGTTTTTCCTCAGGGAAAACATAAAGGAGAAAACACCAAAACTTCCTCAGAGATAGAATAAGCACCAAAAGAAAAACCCCAAAACAATAAGATGATCTCTCGACAACAGTAGTCTCTCTCTCTCTTGTCCCAACAACTTCTTCTCTCTCAGTTATGTGCTACAACTGAGTGTGAGTGAATGTGTGTTAAATAGAGAGGCTCACTCTCTATTTATACTAATTCTCGACATGACAATAACTCACTAGGGCCGACTACTCTAGGAGAGTCTAATAACCCTAGGGCCCTACAACTGCGAGGACTTTAACCCTTGAACAATAGGAGGGTTACCCACAATGACTTGACATGACTTGTTTACATTATTGAATCTCCTGATAGGATCATCAGGGCATAACATATCTCAAATACATTATAGGGGTACAATACATAAGATATATGGATGAGTACATTTCGAAGTTACAAATATATCAACAATAGGGAGTTAAACAAAGAGACATAGAAAGACCATTTCCCTTTTCCCTTCATCGATCAAGTACTTGATACCTTATCTAGGAAGAACTGTTTTCCCTTCCTGGATTAGTTTAGTTGGTATAATCAGATCCAAATTATTCCTGAAGACCAAGATAACACCACTTTCACCTATCCCTGGGGTACTTTTTCATATAGGGTACTTCCCTTCAGTTTGTGGAACACACCTGCCACCTTTTAGAGAGTTGTGATTGGCATATTTTCGGAGATGGTCAATGATAGTATGGAGATTTTCATGGATTAATTTACCCCTTATGGCAATGAATTTGAGGAGGCACTGATAAACTTAGAGAAGGTTTTAACACGTTGTGAGAAAACCCAACTATATTTGAGCACTGAAAAGTGCCACATGATGATGAGCAAGGGTGTGGTTCTAGGTCACTTCATCTCTGCTGATGGTATCTAGGTAGATCCATTCGAAATCAGGGTAACTGAAAACATACCCACTCCTAGAACACGGAAAGGGGTAGGTGGCTTCTTAAGGCATGCTGGTTATTACAAAAGATTCATAGAAATTTTTTCCAAACTAGCTGTTAACACCCAAGAAGGGTTCACTACCTCATCTACCCCATTACATGGCTCATTTGTCCATTTTCCTACCATATTTCCATCAAAAACCCATAAAACCATCTAAAAAGCCTCCAAAAGGATTAAAATGCCTCCAAAAGGCCATAAAACCCTCTTTTTCTCCAAAAATATCCAAAATTCCTCCAAAAAAGCAAAAATATCCAAAAAGGAAGAAAAAATATAAAATAATGAGGAAAAGGAGGAAAAAACCATAAACAGTTGAAACCCTAAACAACTGAAACCCTAACCCTAAACCAGCACTCCACCACTATAGATAAGTGATGGAGACCCCTTATTTCATATCCACAATCACAAGTATCCTGTCTCTGCCAAAATTGCTCTTGAAACCCTAGCTCACCCTTGAGATACTTTCACCGTGAGAGCCCCTTTTGGCCCATTTCCACCATTGGAGAAAGAGAAGGAGCAGCTGGAGCTCGGAGCAACCTCTCGGATCAGCGCAACGGGCTTCACCAACCTCCACATTGGAGGTCAGATCAATAAAAAAAATCATTCTTTACTTTTTGCTGTTTTGCTTCATGAACATGTTTAGATTAATTTTTATTACTGTTTAACATCTTTTATTTCACATATTATTGGACTGCTACTAAGGAATCCATTCTCCTTAGTAGGTGCTCATTCACACAAGCTAGGGATAAAACCCTAGCTACAGTTTTGGCGACTCCGCTGGTTTTTATTGTATTTCCCATTTTGTCTTTTCGGCTATCGTTTTCGGCCGCCGTAAACCGTAGTTGTTTCCTCCGCAGTCACGTCCCGACCGCGTTTTTCAAGCCCTTTCTTGCGATCCGACCGCGGCTAAGCCACCTGTCTACTACGTTTCGAACGCGCCTGTTGGTCGTTTTACCTGCGTCCCGACCGCACCTTTCCAGCTCTTAGCTATGACCCGACCGCGCCTTTCCAGCTCTTAGTTGCGACCCGTTCACGCCTTTCCAGCTCTTAGCTGTGACCCGACTGTGCCTTTCCAGATTTTAGCTGTGACCCAACTGCGTCTGTCGTCCCTTTTCCTGCGGCTCGATCGCGTCCTTTTTCTTGTTTGCTGCGTTCCGAATGCCGCTGTTGGCCAAAAAGCCGCAACCTGAGCACGCTTGTTTCCTTCAAACCCGCGGTCCGACCACGCGACTTCGCCCCAGACCCACGATATGACTTTTGCACTTGTTTTTTATTTTTAACCTAGCCCCTTTGCTGCCATATTGTCTGCACCTGCACAGCCATCTATTCTACCTACAGCCTTACAGCCTTTTCTGCACCATTATTTCTGTTACCTTTTTACAGCATTGTTTTTAAAATTTCAGCATTCTTCTTTCAGAAAATCTTGCATGTTTAAATTTTGAATTCAATAGTACTGTTAGTTCAATATTACTGTTAGTTCATCACCTCACGAGCACACACTCTGTCACCTAATACAAGTGAGACTTAAAAACTACTTAATGTTATAGCAGATTTCACCACACTAGGTGAATCACACATTGTATGGCCTTCCCTTGTCCCACTGCAGACTCATTAGCCCCTTTGGACCACTTTATATCTTTTGATGTTACCTTGATCATCCCTAAAAACATTAGAATATTGATATAAGCGGATTTTTCCCCGATAACCACGTACATACGCGGGTATTCCCTCGATAGTCGCATACATCGGGATGTGTGCATAGTCCAAAACATTTTGGAGTTTTCCTTGACTTGGATCCGACTCATATGACTCCTGGCCTTCCATATGCCTTGAGATCGCACGGATTCGACCTTTCAATATCCCTTTGAAAATCTATATAAGGAACCCCTTGGTACATTGAAAGCATAAGAGAAAATTGAGAGCATCGAAATTATAGTCCATTGTTGCCAGAACTTTATGCTTGAGTCTGCATCCCTTTGTCCCTTGGAGCACTGTTTTGTTCTTCCCAAGCTTTCCCTTTGTTAGTTAGCTTTCTATCGAAGTGATGGAGCATTGAGGTGGTGGAGGCCCAAGTGGGGGATTCAGTTTCTCTGATTCGCAGACGTGCCGTCAGAGGTTGTTACTTGTAATCTCTGATTCTTATTAATAGAAATATCTTTTCCTATCCAGTAATGTGTATTTGAATGAATATTGTTTCCATTGGAATATGTCAAATGCTTT
>LPNX010480510.1:429879-505618 GCA_001517045.1 Pseudotsuga menziesii
ACATATGTGGGTATTCCCTCGATAGTCGCGTACATCGGGATGTGTGCATAGTCCAAAACATTTTGGAGTTTTCCTTGACTTGGATCTGACTCATATGACTCTTGGCCTTCCATATGCCTTGAGATCGCATGGATTCCACCTTTCAATATCCCTTTGAAAAGCTATATAAGGAACCCCTTGGTACATTGAAAGCATAAGAGAAAATTGAGAGCATCGAAATTATAGTCCATTGTTGCCAGAACTTTATGCTTGAGTCTGCATCCCTTTGTCCCTTGGAGCACTGTTGTGTTCTTCCCAAGCTTGCCCTTTGTTAGTAAGCTTGCTATCAAAGTGATGGAGGATTGAGGTGGTGGAGGCCCATGTGGGGGATTCAGTTTCTCCGATTCGCAGACGTGCCGTCAGAGGTTGTTACTTGTAATCTCTGATTCTTATTAATAGAAATATCTTTTCCTGTCCAGTAATGTGTATTTGAATGAATATTGTTTCCATTGGAATATGTCAAATGCTTTTACATTATTGATTATATATGCTAGAGTAGATCTAACACCATGAAATATAGTATGCTTGTATTGTTTACTTGTTGTTGAGGACGTGCTATAACAATTCAAGCTGAAGATTGGAAAGCTCAACGGGGATCTACTACAACCATCCGGAATAAGGTACGAGGTTTGATCCTTTAGTGTTAGATTGTTTATTTCTATTGCATATTGGGAAAGATTGATTTCTGGAGTCTAGCTGTCTGTTGTGGTACCCCAAGCCATAGGAATTTCTCTCCGTAACACTTAACTCAAGCAACATTCTAACCCCATTTGGGGAACACAAAAGAATTTTTGTAGTTAGGTAGGATCGGGGGGATAGGCTTCCAAAAACACCCCTCGGTTACTTACACTTGAGACATAGTTGTTGTCCATTAGGGAACCAAAATCCCCTAGTATTTTTTGACACGGTCACAACCGGTTTATCAGAGGGCCTCTCCCTTAGGAGGGTTGAAGTCATGAGATTGGTTCCGGAGGTCTGAGTGGAATACCGAACTCCATTCAGTAACTGAAGGGCTACCTTTCGCAGTTCTCGGGATATCCCTATATAGGGGTATTGCGGTTAAAGGACCAAGCAGCAAATTTACCTTTCTGGACGTGTCATGAACGGGGTATCTTAGTTTCCATTCTTCTAGGATTTGACTACCCGGTGTCCCTCCCGGTAGGGGGATACCTTAGCCACTTGACTTTCCTATTCATATTGTCTGACTTGGATTTCATCACCTTGCAGAGGATATGTCTAGTTGAGTCATAATACTTCTAGTTAGGTGTTTGCATGCTCCCTTACCTCCTTTTGGTCTAGTGAGTCCACTGTTTTTTATTTTTAGAAAACCTGTTGCTTGTTGGTATTCTGACCATTTCTGTTGACACTCCGCCTATTGTAGCACGCAGTTACAGTGGGTGTTTTGAGTTGGTTTTTGGCCTGAGCGCCCTATTTTTTGAGCTCTCCTTCTGCACACTCGGTTGCATTAGATTTTTTGAGCTATTTTTGTACCTACCTCAACCCACAAAGATTTGACACCATTTGTCACCATTGAGTCCCCGAGACATTCTCGACGCCTCAGAGGTGAGCCCCCACAGCACGGTTCACTTGACACCACCCGTCATCGACACAGATCATCATCACTTGATACCACTCATCATAGATCTCGAGCCTTGTCACTTGACTCCACTCGTCAGCGGCATAGGACTCCGTCACCAGATACTGACGCCCCTTATTTTACCTCTGATTCTGAGCCAGAATCTGAGAACCCCCTTTACACTGCCCCTACTAACCCCATGGCTGGCATGACTCCCACTCCCATCTTGGTAGGGACCATTGGTGGCACATCCACCACGATACCAGTTACCACACCTACTTTGGGTATGCCCTCCACGGGGGCCCCCTCTATTGTTCCCCTCACAGCATCGATTCCCGCAGCGGGAATACCTATCCCCACTCCATTAGTGACCCATACTACCCATGGTGGTGCAAGACCGTCCTATACCACCTTAGTTCCCCCATTCGGTGGCAACCTCCCCAACACTACCCCTCCACTTGGGAGCATCGGCCCCAACTTGGTCCAACCCACTGCTGTCTCACATCCTCAGTCCTGTTTGCCATTCATGGCTAGCCTCAACCTGCCTGACCTAGCCAGATTAACCAATGACCCTATCCAACACGACCCTGCGTGGCCTCACATGCCCACCAAGCTCCCCTCTGACATCCTTAAGTTTGAGGGCAAGGCAAGTGAAGACCCGCAAAACCATATCATGTCCTTCCATCTATGGTGTTCCTCCAACTCCATAGTAGACGACTCTATTCGCCTTCATTTATTACAACGCACTTTCACTGGCTCTGCTACCAAGTGGTATATCGAGTAACCCCATGGAACCCATGCCACCTTTACGTCCCTGGCCTCGACCTTCCTCCAGTTCTTCCAGTTACCTGTCCGCTATGACGCAGGCGTTGAGATCCTCCTATCATGCAGACAGAACACGGCTACCCACATCACAGACCACATTCATGAATGGTGTTGACGCCGTAGCCTATGCAAAATCAAGTTAGATGACCGGATATTCCTAGATTGGTTCCTCAAATCCCTCCTTCCTATCATTGCTAAGGATGTGGCATCCGAAAGACCCCAGTCTGAAGAAGAGGCTATCCTTAAAGCCCAACAGTTCGATCTCATTTACGACCAGTCGAGTTACCTTTATACCATCATACCTAACGCCCCTCGTGGTGATTCCTCCCAACACGATGCGCCGAGGGCATCCCACGCTACCGACGGCATCATTGGCCATGTCTCTTCGCAACCTCAACCATTTTCCATAGCATGTCCTACCCCTGGCCCTAACTTTTCGCAGGCTACCTCACAGTCTGGCGCACCGAACTCGTATGCCCCCATGACACATCACCACCATTCCCATGGAACCTCATGTCCACATCAGTGTTTCGATCATGCGACTACTACCTACTCCCCCCCAGTCGCACCTCAGCCCTACTACCACCAGCAGGCTGCACCATCTCCCACACCTTCACAAGCCCAGTCCGCTTATTACCCGCCACAGGCAGCCCATGCGGCAAACCCACAACCCGCTCCACAGTACTATCAGCAACCCCCTCAGGTTGCTGCACCTACGCAGCCTCCACCTACATATCATCCACCGCATCCTACTCCAGCCCCTACGCAACCTCAGAATCCACCTGTTGTCCAAGGGCAAGTTTACGCTCAACAAAACCCGCAGCAAAACTAGAAAAACCAACGCAACCAGGGCCAACAAAACCATGGCAGAGGCTGAAATATTGGGAACAACCAACTGACCGAGTAAGCTGGTCAACACCCTAATCCCCCCGCTAGTAATAATGTGGCCCCTGCTAACCAAAACCCTAATCGCCCGCCCAAGCAGGCTAAAAACCCCAATTTGCGAACAAACTACCCATGTTCTGTTTGCGGGGTCTATGGCCACTACACACATTTTTGTCCACATATGGAGTGGGTTCGGCAACTTTGGGCTGCTGATGTACAACGCCAAGGGCAGACGGCTCCTCAAGCACCGCCCAACCTCCCACAACCTCAGCAACCACCTTTGGTGTTGCAAAACCCCTTACCAACCCAAGGCGTAGTGAACACTAAACCGTTGGCTCCCCCTCAAGCTAACGCACCAACCCAACAAATCACTTACGTTGCTCCTGATCAACTCATGTTTGACTTAGGGACCCACCACTTGTTGATGATGTCCTCCGAGGAGGTCAACCTCCAGACTCGGTGGAACCAATATGGCTCCACCCTTGAAGCTCCTCCCGCCGATAAACCCACTAACGCTCATCCCACTGATCAGGCATTACGTATACCTCCACCTCCACTAGATGGTGCCCCCAAAGCACCTCGTTTCCCACTTCGTCGTATTAACAACAACCCCAATACGCGGGCTGCGTCAAACTACAACATTTTCGATGACTTAGCCCAATCCCCTGCAACCATGTCTGCGTTATAAGTCTTAAAAAACTGCCCTTCGCAGCACAAGACTTTACTCTCAGCCATTGGGGCTATCGATCCAAATGATTTGCAGTTAATGACATTTGATTTAGACCAATCCGAACCTTGCCTGCCTTCCACTTTGGCATTCCAAGTTTCTGTTTCCATTCGGAATTTTGTCATCCATCGATGCATTATTGATGAAGGTGCCTCTACATGTGTCATGCCCACCTCCATCTGGCAGCAAATGGGATCCCCCCCTCTCTAGCAGTCCTCTACTGCGTTGCGAGCCTACAATGGCCGTTCAGCTCAACCACATGGCCTATTAACTAACGTCCCCGTCCAGCTGGCTGGCAAACTCGTCCTCATAAACATCGAGGTTATCAATGCACAGCTTGATTACAACCTTTTACTTGGCCGCAGCTACATGTATGCCATGCGGGCAGTTGCTTCTACTATTTTTCGTACCATGATGTTCCCCCATGAGGGACGTGTGGTCAAGGTTGACCAACTCACTTACCATGATCCCAATGCCCCCGCGGCACCCGAAAATGTTCTCCCCATGGTTGAACAACCTATTTCGAGTGCCACCACCTCATTCGTTTCTTCTATGGGGCCCGGAGTTTACTCAGACGCACCAATGACCTCGACCTTCCCATCTATTCCACCCCCGTCACCTGCCACTGAAGTGTCCGACCTATGTACCCTGTCCCATAACACGCGAACTCCTACTAATCAACCACCCTTGTTTCCTCAACCCCCTTTGGTACCTAGTCACATTGGTGCTACACCCATCCATACCATTCCTTTCCTCTTCCCTCCCTTAGGATTAGTTAGTGCCCCGGTCATGGCCACCCTCAGCCTTCTTGGGTTAACCTTAGGATTAACCGTTTGGTATCTTTCGCCTCCCGGTCGTCCGCTGACACCAGATTTCATCCTGCAACCGGTGAAACCCATTGTCACTACTAGTCAACCACCTCTCGGTGTCGCTACCCCGTCATCCTCCGCGAAACCCCCCCTCCTCTTACCAAACCCACTAGGGGAAGAGGCCCCCAACCTTACACTGCTGTCCCACCTCCCAAGACAGTAAAAAATCCCCCTGTGTTTCGTGCTCCTCCCAAATGCGCGTTGTGCGATGAGTTGGGCCATGCGACTCACCTATGTCCTCAGTTACCGGCATTACAGGAATACATGCAACTGCTTGACGACGAACCCACTATCCCGGTTGTCCATCTAGATCCAACCCCTATGCCTCGCGACAAATCCCTGCGCACTAACCACTCCTGTGCCTTATGCGGTGTCTACGGGCATTACTCACATCACTATCCTGATCTCCCCGAGTACAGAGCAGCTCTCTTTGAAATGAACAATCTAGATCTTGAGACAGCACCACCCACCATTGTGGAGATCCACCCTTCGGACTCTTCCTCTTCCGAAGAGGTTAATACCATTTATATGATCTCTTCCACCACCACTCCTTTATCAACCGATTTGATGACAAAAACATTCCGTACGGATGAGGAGATTCTCGAGGCTCTCACTGCCCCGGATTATCCTTGGGATGACATGCACCATCATTCCTACTTCCTCCCAGATGAATCTTCCTCTAACACTGCTACCCAATTTGCAGTTGAATCCAAAGACTTCCTTCCCCCCAAGGTCAATTGGTTCAAGGACCCTATTCCTGCTCCTGACACCTTCGAAGAGGGTAACATGGCCAACATCTCACCTGTCATCCAAATTGATATTGCTGCCCCTGGAGCCACCCCCGAACTCATCGCTTTAGGAGCATCTTGCACTGAGCAGGAGATTGAGGAATACAAAACACTCTTCAAAGAATTCCGTGATGTCTTTGCCTGGTCCTATACCTAAATTCCCGGTCTTGACCCTGCCATTATAGAGCACCACATCGACACATGGCCTGATGTGCCCCCCGTTCGTCAGAAACAACGTCCCACTTACTATTTATAGCCCGTTGACCTTTTTCTTGTTTTGGCCACTCTGAACCCATACGGAGTCCGTTCTCCGAACCGTTTCCACCATTGGAATCAGCACGACGAGACCGTCACGATGGTCACCTTGTTGCATTATTTTTTCTACGTCATTTTTTGCCCATTTTTTCAGACACCACCCATCGTCTTGGTTCACGCGCCACTTCAGCCGCTATCTATTTTTTACACTTTTTATATCGCCGGATTAATTTTTCCAAGCCCGTGAAGACGCTTGAGATCATTTCTCGCTCTCACTTGGTACAATTTCAACAATGCGTCCCTACACCTTGCCGCATCGATTTGTGTGCCACATCGGCCGTCATCAGATTATTTCACACTTTTTACATGAGCCATCCACTCCTGTCATACTGCAAATGTTTCATTATTTTGCCACCATTCATTCACCCTGCAAGGAGGCCCACCAGTGTTCCCCCCCACCCTCAGTCCTGGTCATCATAAATGTTCCTTGATTGAACACTTCCTCCTTGCCTGGCCATTAATTCAGAGTCTTCTTATTTGCTTTCAGACTCCTTAAAATTGAAAGCAACCACGAGCATGTACTGTCCCGGGCTCGTAAAATCCACACGACAGTACCATTCTATTACTTCAGAGTCTTCTTATTTACTTTCAGACTCCTTAAAATTGAAAGCAACCACGAGCATGTACTATCCTGGGCTCGTAAAATCCACACGATAGTACCATTCTATTACTTCAGAGTCTTCTTATTTGCTTTCAGACTCCTTAAAATTGAAAGCAACCACGAGCATGAACTGTCCTGGGCTCGTAAAATCCACATGACAGTACCATTTTATATCCACACTTCTTCTAGTTCCCTAACCCATGAAGAAGTCCCCCCGCGCCTCTTGGCACTATGATCGATCCTCTCAGCAACACCTCCAATCAGGTCACCTTTGTTCAGAGTATTCTGCAGTCTCCTGCCATTTTACCCCAGCTTGAGTCTCCCTCAGCCCAGTCACCCTCAGATCCTATACCGCTATGATCCCTTTACCACCAGTCAGTTTCATATGCTGCCCGATCATCCCCACCATCATACTCTGAACAAAGGAAGTTTGAGTCCACCCACTCTACTTGCCCAGTTATTCCCCCCAGTTTATCACCCCTGCCATTAGTACTATCACATTTCGGTTTTGCACCTCGCTCTCCTGTCAAGGAACCATCATTGCCTTGATAGTTGCAGGTCTCCCTCTATCGACGACAGCCCCTCTATTCCATAGGATAGACCTAGAGGTCCCTGCACCTTGGACCCATCACCATTTGTGGTGAGTGCCTATGGACCATTCTGGGAGGAGTTATCATTGCCTCTCCAAATAGTTGTTTCTCACATGCTCGACTTCAGCACCTTAATCGCATCGTTGAGAATCGCGCAAGATGTATATCCTTTCCATTATGTGTCGAAGACCCCAGATTTCCCTCGAATCTAGCACATTGGTGAGTCACTTTGGAACGGCCAGTTATATGTTCCCGTGGATGTCCGGGCTGCGTTGGCGATTTTATTCGGAAGCCATCCAGTTCCATGCTTCCTTGAGTACCCAATTCGGTTCCAAATCAGTGTACCATTCCAAGTATGACCGTTGTCACTTTGATCCAGCAGCTCATTAGTTCCTTTGGTACCACATTCAGTAGCACTGCTGTCATTCCAGTGCATCAGTTGTTCAGCTCAGACATGGTCAGCCCAGCAGTATGTCCCAGATTTGTGTCCCTTCTGGACCCTTATGATATACATAGTGGATTTCTATGTATCCTATAGGTCCCTCTTTTCGGGCCTCACAGTTATTTTTATGTATCTTGATATGAGCATGGTTATGCCCGCCTCATCCAGATGATCAAATGATTCCTCATCCATTATTGAGGTTATGTAATTTTTAGTCCTTACAGTTGGTTCGAGATAGTCATTCCGTGCTTCAGTTGGTTCCTTCTCTTCTCCACACCCCAGGAAAAACGAATATGACTTATGATGTCCATCAGCCATACGATGAGTTCCTTCCCTCGCACATCAGGGGGCAATCTGTTAACACCCAAAAAGGGTTCACTACCTCATCTACCCCATTACATGGCTCATTTGTCCATTTTCCTACCATATTTCCATCAAAAACCCAAAAACCCATAAAACCATCTAAAAAGCCTCCAAAAGGCCATAAAACCCTCTTTTTCTCCAAAAATATCCAAAATTCCACCAAAAAAGCAAAAATCTCCAAAAAGGAAGAAAAAATATAAAATAATGAGGAAAAGGAGGAAAAAACCCTAAACAGCTGAAACCCTAACCCTAAACCGGCACTCCACCACTATAAATAAGTGATAGAGACCCCTTATTTCATATCCACAATCACAAGTATCCTGCCTCTGCCAAAATTGCTCTTGAAACCCTAGCTCACCCTTGAGATACTTTCATCGTGAGAGCCCCTTTTGGCCCATTTCCACCATTGGAGAAAGAGAAGGAGCAGCTGGAGCTTGGAGCAACCTCTCGGATCAGCACAACGGGTTTCACCAACCTCCACATTGGAGGTCAGATCAATAAAAAAAATCATTCTTTACTTTTTGCTGTTTTGCTTCATGAACATGTTTAGATTAATTTTTATTACTGTTTAGCATCTTTCATTTCACATATTATTGAACTGCTACTAAGGAATCCATTCTCCTTAGTAGGTTCTCATTTGCACAAGCTAGGGATAAAACCCTAGCTACACTAGCTTCTCCTTTATTTACTTTGTTGATGAAGGATGTACAGTTCATTTGGAATGATGCATGCTAAGAAAAGTTCACTGAACTTAAGAAGAGGATGTCTACAAATCCTATATTAAGGGGACCCAATTGGGCTCTGGATTTTCATATTTTTTCTGTTGCCTCTAACACTGCCATTGGAGCAGTGCCGGGACAGCAGGATGGTCAAGCCCCATATGCAATTTACTATATCAGTAAAAAATTGGCCCTTGCTGACCTCAATTACACTATTATAGAAAAAGAATTTTTAGCCATTGTCTATTCCATCAATAAATCCAAACACCACATCACTGGATACCCCACTTTTGTGCACATTGACCATTCAACCATAAAGTATTTAATGAATAAACCTATTATGAATTTTAGGATAACTAGATGGCCGTAACTATTATAGGAGTTTGACATTACAATTATTGAAAGACCTCGAAAAAATAATGTTGTTGCTGATTTTTTATTTTGATTTAATAATAGTGATGACACCATGCCAGTTGAAGATTCCTTTCCAAACGAACATTTGTTTGTAGTATCAGCTCATTCCACCTGGTACGCAGATGTTGCTAACTATTTGGCTGCACATAAGCTTCCTGCACATCTATCAAAAGTAGAGAAAAGGAATACCATCCAACAAAGTGCCAGGTACTGGTGGATCGATGGTCATATTTTCTACAGAGGCCCTGATATTGAAATAAGGAGATGTGTCAGAGAGGATGACTTTTTTAGTATCTTGAAGGCTTGTCACGATGAGACTTATGGGGGACACTTTGCTGATAAAAAAATAGGTCATAAGTTACTACGAATGGGATATTACTGGCCAATAGTTTTGAGGGATGCGAAGAAGTATGTACAGGCTTGTGATAGCTATCATAGGATGGGACAACCTAATAGACTAGACGAGATGCCCCTTCAACCACAACTGGTGGTTAAACACTTCGATACATGGGACTTCGAGTTTATTGGGCACGTCAACCCTCCCTCAAAGCAGAAAGTTTACATCTTAGTTTGCACTGGTTATATGACAAAAGGGGTGGAGGCTATGGATTTGGTGAAAGCCAATGACTAGGCTGTAATAGATTTCCTGTATGAAGAAATACTCACTCATTTTGGAGTACACAAGAAAATAATCATAGATGGAGGACTGTAGTTTGTGTCACATAAATTGGAAGCTCTGTTACTAAGGTATCATATTCAACACATAATAACTTCACCTTATCATCCACAGGCCAATGGGATTGAAGCTATTCTCACAAAAATAGTCAGAAGCCATCGCAAAGACTGGGCGGAATCGCAGATAGACTTCTAGAGGAACTTTGGGTATATCGCACTACTTGGCGCAATACTATAGGCTTCTCCCCCTATGAATTGGTGTATGGTAAGAATGTTGTCATTCCTATTGAATTCAAAATCAGAACCTTAAAGACAACTATGGAAGCAAATTTAGATTTAACAGAATCTGAGAGGAACAAAATGAACCAATTGAATGAACTTGACAAAAAATGCACAACTGCTGTACATCAAACAAAATTAATTCAACAGCAGCGATCTAAGTAGCATGATCAGTTCATAAAGAAGAAATTATTCTGCGAAGGAGACTTGGAATTGCTATATGATTCTAGGTTCAAGAGGGACTTCAAAGGTAAGCTTTGAACAAGATGGTTGGGTCCATACTAGATAGACAGGGTATTTGACAATTGCACAGTCCTCCTAGTCACTATTGATGAATATCATATGCCATTATTTAGTAATGGGCATAGGCTGCGACTATATAACAATCCAATTTCAGGGGATGCATTTATCTCGTAGGTTGCAGCTGTTCCAAGAAACTAGTTAAAGTAAGGACATGAATTTTTCTATGTCCCTTTCAATCTTTAAAAGGACACTGTGATTTCCACACAGGAATTTGTATATAAATAAATTGATGTTTTGTTTTATTTTTTCTATTTTCCTTCACGCTTGATTGGTTTTCTTCGAAGAATTTGTGCAGGGACTTACTTAATGAGCAGCGGTCATGACGGGGCCTAACAACTATGAGCGCCTTAATCCATGTTCTTGTTCTGAAAGAGCTCCTTGAAAAAAATCAATAATGAACAGTTTTCACAGCTATAACTCCGTTCAAATATTCCCATTTTTCCGTTTTCACAACTGCGACTCCGTTCAAATTTTCCCATTTTCCTGTTTCTCGTAGTTGTAATGCCATAAAATTTTTGACCCTTTTCCTACTTCTCATAGCCGAAACTTCATCAAATTCTGTCATTTTCCCATTTCTCACTGCTGCAACTCCATCAAAGTCTGCCATTTTCCCGTTTTTTGCAGCTACAACTCCATTAAAATCTGCCATTTTCTCATTTTTTGCAGCTGTGACTTCGCCAAATTCCACAGATTTCCCTATCTTTTGCAGCTGTGAATACGCAAATATTCACTGATTTTCCCTATATTTCACAGCTGCAACTCCGTTAAAATCCGTATATTTCCCTATTTTCTGCAGTTGCGAATTCTCCAAATTCCGTGAATTTCCCTATTTTTTGCAGCTGCGACTCTGCCAAATTCCGCATATTTTCCATATATTTCGCAACCGCGACTCCGCCAATTTTTGCCAATTTATCCTATCTTCATAGCTGTGAATCTGCTAAATTTTTCCTATCTTTCTATTCTTGCAGCCGCACTGGTGCTAAGTTTTCATTGATTTCCTTATCTTTGTAGCTGCGAATCCTCTAGATGTAGTGGAAAAACAACTACGACTCCTCCAAATTTGGCCACAAATGTTGCCGGCCGTGACTTTGTCGGGTTTCAACTCACCTCACAACTTCAATTATGTTTCCACCAAGGTTGAAAAGATAGTTCTTGATTCGCCGGGGGTAATATCATAGCAACACGCTCACAATAATGTTTAATTTGATGGTTGTGATGACATGCTGCACTATTATGGAAAGTCATGGTTCATTTCATAATTTCTAAGGTATGGGGTCCAATCATTTACATGATTAGGCATTAATTGGATTTGACAAAATTAATCATGCTTTTCCTTTTTGTACCCGCCATTAAACCCATACTCATTTAACTGTCAATCCGCACGATCTATCCATTACTTAAACTTACGATGGGACCGTCATGTTTTTCCTAATTTGGGACCAAATCTTACCAATTATTCCCTGCTTACGACTGTCTTAACTTTCCTAATTTATCCAACTCCAACCTTAGCTGTTCGTGCATGCTCCTATGTTGTAACTTCCATTTCTAGGTCTGTAATTTGTTGATTTGATATCATAATTAAGACAGAGACACAATATGGGTATCCCATCTTGACATGAACCTACAAATACAAAGGCCCTATGTAGAAATGCAGAGGTTTTTTCCATTTTCGAAGTAGCTAGATGGACCAAGTTTTTTTAGCACTTAAATGATTTTCATCGAGAAACGACTCTACAATTTGCTCTAAATTTGACAGAAACCTATTCATAAGTTAGAGGTCTACGCATAGACATTACTAAGGATATTGTGGCTGAGGTTTTTGGTCTTCCTTGCAAGGGAAGAACCTAGTTTCAAAGAAGAACCCACAATGCGGCTGCAATGCGATAGTTTTTGGTAGCCGATGAACAAGTCCACCAAGCGAAGCGAGGGATAGCTCTATAATCACTTCCTCACCCATGGAATGAGGTGGCAGTATTCCTAAAGAAGTACACCACATGTGAACGTCGGTATCATAATCGATATTTCTTTGAGTTTCCTCTATTGTCCCATTTACACCACAGGGATTTACTCAATATCCCATTTTATTTATTTAAAGACCTAAATCATATGGCGGGGTTTGTAAGATCATACGCCCTTACTATTCTCTCACCCATCATGACCTAATAAAACTATGTATCGTAAGGGCCTTACCACAATAGAACCAAACCTGGGAACAGTTCACTGGCCAACCTCAGATAATTCAGGCACCTGCACTTTTGGGCGGTGTCCCAATAGAGGAGGAAGAAGAGGCACCTGCACAGTTTGGGGGAG
This sequence comes from Pseudotsuga menziesii, assembly GCA_001517045.1. Taxonomy (NCBI): domain Eukaryota; kingdom Viridiplantae; phylum Streptophyta; class Pinopsida; order Pinales; family Pinaceae; genus Pseudotsuga; species Pseudotsuga menziesii. The sequence goes on from LPNX010480510.1 coordinate 442,600, forward strand.
TGGAAGTAGAGGAAGAGGACCGAAGGTCCTCCAATTTAGTTTGGGGGAGGAGATGAGACAATATCAGAAAAAATCCCAATTAACCAAGTGGAAGAATAGGGAGTGTCTGCAACAACATCAAACTCTATGGAAATAATAGAGAATGTGGAAGCTTTGGCAGCAGAAGCTAAAATTGGAGCAACATTGAATGTTGTGACAGTAGAAGCTGAGGCTGTAGGAGCTATTATGACAAAAAGTGATGCATTGATCCTCACCATTGAATCTTCTCTTGAATGGGGATGAACCTTAATCAAGGAAGAAAGTAAGATGGCAGAGACAAGGGAGTCCATTGAAAAAGGAGATGTCCCTTCTACATCAATTGCAGAATTATAAACCCTTGTACTGTAGAGAAAGCAAAGAGGATCAAGACGAGAAGTACAAGCATCATGACCATTGAAGAGAAGGAGAACCATATTTGTCACAATAGCAGAAGCAATATGCATATCAGTTAGAAGGATCACCTACTGCAGAGGAAGGTGAATAAGTGGTTTGCCCTGAGTGCGGGGAAATTTTTAATCCAGGATACAAAGTTACAGTCTATGCATTTGTGGCACAAAATCCCACACAAGAAGTTGGAGAAGAGAAAGAAACATCTACGGTGGAATTGAGGGGAGAAGATGAACCAGAAGTGGAAATGGTCCTCGACATAGAAGTAACGGAACATGGGAAATTATAGTCTCAACCACAGGGTGTTGTTACATAAGAAACAACATCCTTAGAAATTTTTGTTGAGGTTGCTACTCAAATGGAATTAGGTGATACATAGGTTGAGACAATGCTTGATCTGAACTTAGGTGTTTTTACTATGACCCCAAAACAATCTCAAGACATAGAACTAGTGGAGGGAGAAACTCAGCAACAGGAAAATGTTGAAGCTGACCAGGATTTTGTCACAAAAGAAACGAAATCCTCACGAATTCCTGCTGAGACCCTGATTCTGTTAGGAACAATTGACCCTCAGGTGGACATAATCCTATGATTTGCAGCTAGGGGAATATGAACAGATGCAGTACTAGGCATCAGGGGACACTAAAGTATTCAGGGACCAGCCTCATATTTTAGGGGATATGGAAGTGACTCAAGATAAACCTCAGTAGCCTGAAGAACTATAAGGATGAAAAGATTATACACAAGAACCAACACCCTTCCAAATCCCTATCAAAGCTACAGATGAGACTCAAGAAGATGCTGAGACTAAAAATCAGGAAGATGTTGTCACAAAAGAACCAACATCTTCACAAAAGGATGTTGAAGTTAATAGAAATGGGTTTCAGGAGGAATATGTTGTTGCGCAAGAACCAACATCCCCAGAATTGATTGCAGAAATACCCATACAGGAAAAGGTCGTTGGAAGATTGGTAAAAGAGGAAGTTGTCACACTTCCAATTCAGAATGATTAGGCTGAGACATCGGGTAATAAGGTATGGACTCAATCTTCCCATAACTTTGTCAATTTAGACTTTGATGAGGAGAAGGATGTAGGAGATGGAAGGATGCAAAGACTGATAGAAGAACTCTCGCTACTAAAAATAGAAGTGTCAGGTGGACAAATATCAAGAAGGAATGGTTCCTCTTTTTGAGTATAGAAATACTATCAGGGAATTGAGAGAAATATGGGTAGAAGAGTTAACATTATAGATGTTTCATTGGGAAGAAGTATAGAAAGAGTTGAATGAGTTGAACAAATTCAAGTCCATGGAGAAGGAAAGAGATCAATTGTACACTCTCTCCTAGGAATTGATGATCTCTAGAGCTCCCTATCCCTCTTATCCCGTATTTTTGTATGAATAATTCACTTGGTTTAAATTGAAGGAATTGAAGGAAGGGATACCTTATGAAGTGGCATCCTCCGCCCAATTTCTGGAGACCTTTATGGAAAGCAGCTTCACTGAGCAAAACCTATCGTGTGAAATTTACTTACATGAAGTGGATTTCCCTCTGGACCGTCATTTGAACCATGATCCTTACTTAGGGGATGTCCAGCTGAGGTTCTTGATCTTGTCCTTGAATTTCTTCGTTCATGGTTGTGTCATGAATTGTGGGTGCTTCTGTTTCTTCAGGTTCTTCAGCAGGTCTCTTTCTGGATTTCTTGTAAGCTGAGTCTTTGTCAAATGTTACATCCCTACTGATATCGATCTTCTTGAATCCTAGGAAGTATATCCTGTAAGCCTTTGAGCTTTCAGAGTATCCCAAAAATATACCCTTCTTTCTTGAAGGATCTAACTTTGTCCTCTTTTCTTTTGGAATGTGTATGTACACTAGATAGCCAAATATTCTGAGATGGCTGAATTCTGGTTTCTTTCCAAAAAAGACTTCTTCAGGTGTGTTGTTCTTGAGTACTCTGTGTGGAGTATGGTTCTGTACATACACCACTGTTCTAGCAGCTTCTGCCCATAGATGCATGGCAAGATATTGATCATGAAGAATTTCTCTTGCAGCTTCCATGATCATTCTATTCTTCCTTTCTGCAATCCCTTTCTGTTGTGGATTATATGGAGTAGATAACTCGCTCTTAATCCCCGAATCTTTGCATAACTCTTTGAATTCATTTAATGTGAATTATTGGCCATTATTTGATCGAATGGTCTTGATCTTCTCTTCAGTGTGGTTCTCGATCAAGGCTTTGAATTCTTTTAATTTGATGAATACTTCATCTTTGTTCTTCAAGAAGTATATCCATGTCTTCCTAGAAAAATCGTCAATAAATTATACATATTATACATACCCTCTTAATGAACTGGATGACATTGGGCCACATACATCGGAGTGAATGATTTCCAAGATTAATTTTTCATTGCTCTTGCTTCTTAGAAATGTCTTATTTTTGTTATTTCCTTTCTCACATCCTTTGCAGATCCCGTCATGCTTTGTCTGAATTTTTGGAAGTCCTTCAACAAATTTGTTTGCAAGTGGTAGTGCTCTGTAGTGCACATGTGCAAGCCTTCTATGCCAAATATCATTTGGTTCTACCGAGTCATGGATCAATTATTGTTTTTGATGGCCCTTCAATTTGTATAGACCTCCCTCTTGTTCCCCAATCACTACTGCATCATCAATAGTCTTCCCCTTTGGCCACATGAGAACTTGGCCATCTATAAATGCAACCCTCATGCCTTTTGCATCTAATGCAGATATGGAGAGGTGGTTCTTCTTTAGTCCTGGTACAAACAATACATCCTTCATCGTCATAGACTTTCCAAAGTCTAGCTTATAGGAGGATTCCCCACTACCTTTTATTGGATATTGGTAGTCATCTCCAAGCTTCATCTTGTGTGGTGATTCATGTTCTGATAGTTTCACAAAGGATTCTTTGGATCCCATCATATGTTTGGAAGCCCCAATGTCTATAATCTAATCATTGCTTCCATGTGTGATGTTTCCTATGAGAGCAGAAATCAAGACATATTCTTCATCACTTCAAGAATCATCACTTTCTTGCTTGATTCTTTTCCCGTAGGGTTCATCATCTTCTGCAGCATGAGCATGATGTCTTCTCTTGTTTCCCTTCTTCTTGTGAGAGAAATTTGGGTTCTTAGAAAATTATTTAGCATGGTGTCCTTTTTCATCACATATAAAGCATCTGAATATGGGTCGATTCTTATTAGGTTTATTAGGATGAGAATGCTTACCTTTGTGACGATTTTTTTTCTCTTCTTGGATTGTACTGTGAGAGCTTGATCTTCACTTCCCATTTTTTCTTCTCGAGCTGCTATTTGAGATTCTTCTTGAGAGCATTCTTCCCATAGTCTGTTGAACTTTACTGGCTTCTTTCTGGCACAGATCCCTTGAATAAAGGAGTCCCATGATCTAGGGAGACCATTCAAGGTGGTCATTACAATCTCTGCATTCTCCAATTCTTCATCCACTTCTTCAAGTTGTTATTTGATCTGGGAGACCCTTCTGAAGTATGACTGTATAGTCTCTGCATTCTGGATCTTCACATTCTTCATCTGGTTCCTGTTGGCAGGAAACAACCATATCAATTTTTTCTGCTTTGTTAAATTAAAATGATCAATTCTCTTCTATGATTTATCACAAAATTATATAAGAGTGCCTTCAGAATCTTCGATTTTGAAGGTAATCTCAATTAAAAGAAGAATTAATGATCATACTGGAAGTTTAGGAAGCATTTTCATAAGTTTAATATTTTAGCAGTTGTTAATCTTTTAATTTTATATATAATCAATTTTCATTATCATTTAATATTTGATTATATATTGATTTGAGATATTTAAGTTATAGCTTGCTAAATAGTTTCTTTTTTGGATTAAATTAAAGATAATAGAAAATGCATTTTGAACTTGTTGCAGTTAGGTTTTACTGATTTCTTTTAGACCTTTTGACAAAGTATTCATCATTAGTTTTTTGTAATTTATATGATTAGGGTTGATGAATTAATTGAAATATCCTATTTTAACCCTAATAATATATTTTTACATAATTTTTTTTATCTTTTAATACTATGCCATTTTACAAATTGTGGAAAGTTGTATATATGTTTCTCAAATAACCAAAGTTTACTTTTATATATCATTTCGAATGTCTATAAAGATCTTCGTGTTATATTCATAGTAATCGATTTTTGATCTAGTGTTTAGTTTTTGATCAAATTTTCGATCCGATCATATTTTGCAATAGGTCATATGATGATTTGGATTCAATGAGTTCATCATATAATTCAAAACTATATAATTTTCTCCTCGAATCTATTAGATGCATAAAATATGGTTTTGAAATTTTAATTTATCATCTAAGGTTGATTTTGATGTTTGGTTGGATTTACGAAACCCTAGGAGGCATCATTGTTTGTAATGAAAGACTTCACATCATCTAGTTTTTAGCACAATTAACTTCCACATATAACTCCTTCCTGTTAACGTTTGGTAGTCGTGTGTTTGGTACAAAATACGAATTGTTGGTTTGATAACACCTGTTCAAAGGGATTTTAATATGTAATAATTACCTTAGTCATATGTGTTCATATTAATATCATCCTATCTGACAGTCATATTACATTCATGAAAATATTTGATTTCGAATATTTCGTAATGATTTTAGATCACATCAATTTGTTTGATGAATACCTACGGTGGTCTGATGGTGAAGTTCTCACGTGTAGAAACCAGTCTAGGGTTACTCTTTAGCTCTTCCAGAATTGTGTAAGGGTTCATATCATGTATGTGTATTCACGTATCCCTACTCCTTCAGTTTTTACAATGCCTTTCAATCCTCTATCAAAGAAAGAACTGATAGTTGAATAGATGTCTCCCTTAAGTCGTTTTGAGATTGCTGGTCCTAAAATGTTAGAAGCCAACCCTGAACTTCTTGTCTTGTTTGAGAAAATTGACTGGAAACTCTTCTTTTCGGGTTTCAGTGGACACAATGAGGAAGTTACCAGACGATTTGCGTTGTCTTTTAATGGAAATATTGCTCAGATAGGTGATTTACAGCTAGTCATAGATGAATAATTTATTTCAAAAGCCACAAAGCTGCCTTGGATTGGTGAACACTGGTTCAAAGGGTCATGAATAGACAAGAAAAAGTGTAAGCATTTTCTTCTTCCATTATCAAAGGAAGATGCACACCTTAAATTCAAATTTCCTGTAAAATATTTGAAGAATCAATGGTGTGCTCCTTTTGAAGTCATTTCCAGGTATATTTCTTGTGATGCTCAGTATTAAAATGTTCAATTATATCATCTAATAATTTTAATGGCTCTTAAGGTTTTGAAATCAAATTTTCCCTACTTTATACTTCATAGTTTGCATAAAATGGCTATGACGGTTCAATGTACTATTGGTAATCAAGACCGTAGTATTTTTCATCACGGCTTGATCAAAATCTTAGTTCAGTATCAGTTAGTTATAATAGGGAAAACTTGGGATGAATTCTTAAAATAAAATGAGTTCATGTTAACCCAATTTTGTCCTACCTACTTACCTAAGACTTGTGCAAAATGAAGAAAACCTTGTGAAGGATAAATAAAAGAAGAGACTGATCATACAGCTGATCATGAAGGGCTGGATAAGCTTTGTCTGATAGTTGAAAATGAGAAATTTTATACTTCAAACCCTCCTGAGCAACCCAAGAGGGAAAATGAAGTGGGAGAGGGAAGTAAAACAGTTTTTGAGACGCACTCTACTAAATTAACAGGTGATTTGTATCCTAAGATAATGGAAGAGAGAGAGGAGCATGAGTTAAAAGGAAAAAATATGGAAGGTAACAATGAACCTCTTAAACCAAGCATGAGAAAATCTGAAATGATAAATCGAAGGTTTACTAGGAGTATGATTAGTATTTCGGTTCCAAGAACCATGGAACAGAGTAGTGAACCCATTGTTGTTGAAGATAACAGTGATAACGAGGATGAATCTTCTCCTCATGAAACCCCAATCAATGACTTTGAACAAAAACAGAGTAATAAATCATGATAATTTGATTGTATCTCCTAATAAGAGAGTCATGAAAGATGATTCACCATTACCAGCACAGTCTGAACATGAAGCTTGACTTAAGTCACCATTTAATGATGAGGATTCTCTAGCAAAAACTTTAATAGCAGCAAAGCAGTCAATCAAGATTTCTAAGCAACATAAGGTTGATCGGTTAAAATACATTGAAGAAGCTCTTGATATGTTGAAAACAGAGTTACAACAGCAAAAAAATGAATTACTTATGTGGGTAGACCGATGGCAACAAATGAAAGCCAAGAAGGACAGATACAAAGCATAAAAGAAATTGTTAGCTACAACTAATGAGAAATTGTTGAAAGATGAAAAAATCTTGAAACTCAGGGCCAAGCTATCAGAATCCAAGAAAGCCATCAAGTTACAAATCGCAACAACTTAGTCTATTCTTAGTATAGCTAGGGTTTTACCACTAGCTTGTGCGAATGAGCACCTACTAAGGATAACTGACTCCTTAGTAGCAGTTTAGTAAAAAGTAAATAATAGTGCTAAACAAGAATAAAAACTAATCTAAAACATGTGCATGAAACAAAACAACAAAATATAAAGAATGGTTTTTTATTGATATTACCTCCGATGTGGAGGTTGGTGAAGCCCTTTGTGCTGATCCGTGAGGTTGCTCTGAGCTCCAGCTGCTCCTTCTCTTCTTCCGGTGGTGGAAATGGGCCAAAAGGGGCTCTCAATGGTGAAAGTAGCTCAAAGGGTGAACTAGGGTTTCAAGAGCAATTTTGGCAGAGTGAGGATGCTTGTGACTGTGGATGTGAAATGAGGGGTCTCCATCACTTATTTATAGTTTTTTAGTGGTGGAGTGCTGGCCCATGGTTTTGGAAACCATATGGTTTAGGGCAGCTTGTTTAGGGTTTCTTCCTCCTTTTCCTCATTATTTTATATTTTTTCTTTCCTTTTGGGTATTTTTGCTATTTTAGAGGAATTTTGGATATTTTTGGAGGAAAAAGGGGTTTTTTGGCCTTTTGGAGGCAGTTTAGGCCTTTTGGAGGCTTTTTAGATGGTTTTATGGCCTTTTGGAGGCTTTTTAGTGGGATTTTCATGGAAATATGGTAGGAAAATGGACAAATGAGCCATGTAGTGGGGTAGATGAGGTAGTGAACACTTTTTGGGTGTTAACAGATTGCCCCCTGATGTGCGAGGGCAGGAGCTCATCGTATGGCCGATGGACATCATAAGTCATATATGGTTTTCTTGGGGTGTGGAGAAGAGAAGAAACAAACTGAAGTCCAGAACAACGATCCCGAACCAACTGCAAGAACAAAAGTACATAACCTCAATAATGGATGAGGAATCATCTGATCATATGGACGAGGCGGGAATTCCCATGCTCATATCAGGATATACCATAACAATGGGGTCCAAAATATGGGGACCTGACATATACATGGCCTCAAATACTGAATGAGGAAGAATCGCAATATATGGACGAGGCGGGCATACCCATGCTCGTATCAAGATACATAAAAATAACCATGAGGCCTGAAAAGGGAGACCTGTAGGATACATAAAAAACCACTATGTATATCATAAGGGTCCAGAGGGGACACACATCTGGGACATACTACTGGGACATACTACATATCTGAGCTGAAAACCTGATGCACTGAAATGACAGCAGTGCTACTGAATATGGTACCAAAGGAACTGATGAGCTGCAATGACAAGGGTCATACTCGCAATGGTACACTGAACTAGAACTGAACTGGGTACTCAAGGAAGCATGGAACTGGGTGACTTTCGAATACAATCACCAACGCAGCCCGGACATCCACGGGAACATAGAACTGGGCATTCCGAAGTGACTCACAATGTGATAGAGTCGGGGGAAATCTGGGGTCTTCGACAAATAATGGAAGGGATCTAAGTCCTGCGCGATTCTCCATGATGCGATCAAGGTGCTGAAGTCGAGCATGTGAGAAACAACCATTCAGAGAGGCAATGATGACTCCTCCGAAAATGGTCCGTAGGCACCCACCACAGATGGTTAGGGGTCCAAGGCGCAGGGGCCTCTGGGTCTATCCTCTGGAATAGAGGGGCTGTCGTCGACAGAGGGAGACCTACAACTATCAAGGCAATGATGTTTCCTTGACAGGAACGCTAGGTGAAAAACCGAAATGTGATAGTACTGATGACAGGATGGATAAACTCGGGGGAATAACTAGGCAAGTAGAGTGGGGGACTCAAACTTCCTTTGTTCAAAGTATGATGGTGGGGAAGATCGGGCAGCATATGAAACTGACTGGTGGTAAAGGGATCATAGCTGTATTGGATTTGGGATGGTGACTGGGCTGAGGGAGACTCAAGTTGTGGTAAAATGGAAGGAAACTGCAGAATACTCTGAACAAAGGAGACCTAATTGGGGGTGCTGCCGAGAGGATCGATCATAGTGCCAAGGGGCGCGGGGGGACGTCTTCATGGGTTAGGGAACGAGAAGAAGTGTGGATATAAAATGGTACTATCGTGTGGATTTTACAAGCCCAGGATAGTTCATGCTCATGGTTGCTTTCAATTTTTAAGGAGTCTGAAAGCAATAAGAAGACTCTGAAGGAATGGAGAGATATGGTACTGTCATGTGGATTTTACGAGCCCAGGACAGTTCATGCTCGTGGTTGCTTTCAATTTTAAGGAGTCTGAAAGCAAATAAGAAGACTCTGAAGTGATGGAATGGTACTGTCTTGCGGATTTTACGAGCCCAGGACAGTTCATGCTCATGGTTGCTTTCAATTTTAAGGAGTCTGAAAGCAAATAAGAAGACTCTGAAGTGATGGAATGGTACTGTTGTGCGGATTTTATGAGCCCAGGACAGTTCATGCTTGTGTTTGCTTTCAATTTTAAGGAGTCTGAAAGCAAATAAGAAGACTCTGAATGGATGGAATGGTACTGTCGTGTGGTTTTTTACAAGCCCAGGACAGTTCATGCTCGTGGTTGCTTTCAATTTTAAGGAGTTTGAAAGCAAATAAGAAGACTCTGAAGTAATGAAATGGTACTATCGTGTGGTTTTTTACGAGCCCACGACAGTTCATGCTCTTGGTTGCTTTCAATTTTAAGGAGTCTAAAAGCAAATAAGAAGACTCTGAAGTAGTGGAGTGGTCAGGCAAGGAGGAAGTGTTCAATGAAGGAACATTTATGATGACCAGGAACAAGGGTGGGGGGGAACACTGGTGGGCCTCCTTGCGGGGTGTTTGAATGGTGGAAAAATAACGAAACATTTGCAATATGACAGGAGTGGATGGCCCATGTAAAAAGTGTGGAACAATCTGATGGCGGCCGATGTGGCGAGCAAACCAAGGCGACTAGTGGTGTCAAAAAATGGGTGAAAAATGGACATAGAAAAAGAATGCAACGAGGTGACCGATGGGACGGGCTCGTTGTGCTGATTCCAATGGTGGAAACGGTGCAAAAAATGGACTTTGGATGGGTTCAGAATGGCCAAAACAAGAAAATAGTCAACTGACTATAAATAGTAAGTGGGCCCAACATGACAAGTGTCATTTGTACTATTTGACTTTGACTAGTGATCGAAGTGGACCAAAGCTGAGGTGGCATTTCTGGACAATCCGACCGGTGGATTTCAGATTCAGGAGAGACAGGTATTCCGTTAAACTCATACTTGCATTGTCATTGGGTTCGGGGGGGGGGGGGAGGGGGTCCCAGGGTACTACTTGTACGGTCCACGGGGGGGGGACCGCGGGTTAGCGGGTCGAAACCGCGGTTAGGGACCGCGGGTTTAGGCCCGACAGTCGCGGTGGGGGCCCGCAGGTTTAGGCCCGACAGTCGTGGTTAGGAACCGCGACTGTAGGCCTGATAGCCGCGGGCGGGGTTTTTTTTTTAGTCTGATGAGGTTCCTTGGTGTGATTGACAAGATGCCGCAGATGTTGTGGAGAGAGCAAGAGATCCTGGATGAGATCGTGACTGTTGTTCGAGAGGATCACCGGGTGCGATCGATGCTGGGACTATTCGGATTGCTGAAGTTCGTCGAGGTGCCTATGATGCGGTCAGCAACATTGCTGCTGAACCGATTGGTTGGTTTCTGGGAGCCAGACATACTAGCGTTCCGAGTACAGGGTGAGAGGGTGGACCTCACCCTGACTGATGTGTACTTCTTGACGGGGTTGCCTTGCCTGGGGAGGGTAGCAGATACACAGCCGCGGGTGTCTACGGACCTTGATATGGATGACATGTTGGAGCGATTTTGTGGGCCAGAGGCTCGGGTGCATCGGAATGCACTCTTGGTGAGAGACCTACAGGAGCCAGCAATACGGGCCATGGTAGCATGTGTGGTGCATGTTTTGGGGTCCCAGTCACCGGAGAAGGTGTCTAGGGGTCAGATGCAGCTTGTGGAGCGTGTACTAGCCGGGACATATTATGCGTGGGGCCAGATGTTCCTGACCTGCGTGCAGCGGCAGCTGACCGCAGCGAAGGAATCTGGCAAGGGGTTCTGCTATGGTTCGTTTTTATGTGCATTCTTTATGGAGAGGGTACCCACTCTGCGGCCGCAGGTACCGGTCAAAGTAGGAGGCTTGAGGGAGCCTCGGATGGTGCGGTGGGGCGAGATGATGCGCTGCCGTGGTGGCGGTGACGTTGGGCGGTACTTTACGCAGGAGTTGTACCTGCAGTGGCTCCAGCTACCGTTGACACTGGAGGACTATCCATATAGAGATATGGACTTTACTGGAGATCCAGATGCGCCACGGCCGCCAGGACAGGCATGGGGACCAGATGGTATGTATGATTTGATTGCATTGTCGAGTTTTATGTATATGATAGTTGATTGATATATTGTTACTGAAAAATGGGTGATTTGGAGATGTGGTTCCGAGGCCGCCGCCAGGGCATGTGGCACGTAGAGGGATTGTGGTCGTTCCAGCTCTGCCTGGGCGGGGGGAGGTACATCGCCGAGATGCGGAGGGGACGCTGGAGTCGGTACGGACACTACTCGACCGTCTGCTGGTGGGAGTGACTGACGAGGGGTGGCGGGACCTTGATCCGGACATGGTTCAGGATTGTATGAGGGCACCCCAGGATTTTAGATCGATTGCGATCCGGGTGGCTTTCTTGGTGGACATGGTACGGGCACAGGAGCCCGAACGGGATGAGGATTTACCGGAGGAGGAGCGAGGGGAGGACTCAGAGGCAGCGGATATCGGCAGTGACACAGGGTACGACTCTCATTAGGGAGTGCAGGGGACTCCCCCCGAGTTTTGTAGCTCTGGCGTGTATTTTATGAGATGTGGGGATGCACAGGCATTTTTTGTATAGTTGAGTATAGGGGTACTCAGGGCATGTATAGCACTGTAACATGTATTTTTTGATGTATATATAGATGTACATGGATGCACCTTTTTGTGATGTTGTTTTAGTTGTACGCACATGGATGTGCTTTATGATGTGTGATATGTTTGTATTGCACGTGGATGCAAGTAGTCTAGGATGTGCGGGCACGTGGATGCCCCTTGTGTACTTTATGTGTTTTTATGGTTTATGTACATGGATGCAAATGTGGATGCACTGTAATCTTTTTTTGGGTTTTTATATGTTTTGATGAGATGCTAGCGGCGCCTATACATATTCCGTCAAGGTGAATCAGTTCGTTGGAAGGGGAATATAAGACCCATGCTGCAGAAGCCAGGTTGGGAGAACAGCGGCTTGCACCATCAGCGAAGCCAGTGTAGCGAGGTGGAAGATGGTCCATCTGTGGGCATGCAAAAAATGATGAATGTAAGATTATCGTAAAGAAGGTGGAAAACAAAAAAGAGAGAAAACTGTACAATGCAAGCCAATGAGGTCGCGGTTTCAGTTATGGGTAAAAGCATTTGAGATACAACCCATTACGGGGGTTGCGTAAAGGGTGGCCTTCAGAATGGGCTAAAATGTATGCCCCCTTGCCGAGGCAAGTCTGCACAATGTAAGGGCCTTGCCACATGGATTCAAACTTTCCTTTTCCGGTTTTGTCATGGGTTTGGTCATAGGCGAGGACGAGATCCCCTTCATGGAAGGTTCGAGGGTGGACATGTTTGTCATAACCGGCTTTGGAGCAGTTTTTGGCCGCTTCGATGTTTTGGAGAGTGGCATAACGATCTTCATCTGCTTGTTCGAGGGATAGCAGACGTTGCTCAAGGGGGGAGGTGTCGGGGAGGAGTTCAACGGCGATATGCAAGGCAGGTATCTGACACTCGATGGGGAGGACAGAATCTACACCGTGAACGAGACCAAACGGGGTAAAACCAGTGGTGGTCTTTGTGGAGGTACAGTAAGCCCATAAGGCAGGGAAAATCATATGGTGCCAATTGGACTTATGCCGGTCAACGGTGCGTTGGAGTATGGTTTTTAGGATTTTGTTAACAGCTTCTACTTGACCGTTCCCTTGAGGGTAGTAAGAAGAGGAAAATTGGTGTTCAAACTTGAGGAGGGTGGATAACTCACGCCACACGGAATCTTCAAAGTGTGATCCATGGTCTGAGACCAACTGTTTAGCGACCCCGAATCGAGTGATAACATGGTTAAAAAAGAAATGGGAAGCAGTGTCAGCGGTACAGTTGAAGGTGGGCATGGCTTCAACCCATTTGGTGAAGTAATCGACGGTGACAATGATATACTTATGGCCATTCGCAGATGGGGGTCGACACTCCATGAAGTCGATGGCCCACTTACAAAAGGGACCAACGGTGACAACCGGGTGTAAAGGAGCAGGTGGTGTCCGGGCCTTAGGGGCAAAAAGTTGGCAGTTATGGCAATGCTTGACCACAGTGATGCAGACGGTGAAAAGTGTGGGCCAGAAGCATCCGGCACGGATGACCTTTTGGGCAGTGGCCATCCTTGAGAAATGGCTGCCGCAGGCACCGCTATGGCAATCATTAAGGACGTGCTCAGCTTCCTCATGTGTAAGGCAACGACGAAGAATTGTGTCGACCCCTCATCGGTAAAGGACATCTCCTAAGAGGAGGTAGTGAGAGGCCTGATGACGGATATGAAGACGGCCATTACGAGTGACTGTGGGTCAAAACTTCTGCATGCATAAGTATAACAAGATATCACCGTACCATGGGTCATCAGACGAGATAGTGAATAAGTGATTGTCGGGTAACTCATCGAAGATGGGTGGGGCCGAGAGAAAGGAAGGGAGATCAGTGAGGAGCTGGGCAAGCGCAAGGGCTTTGGTGCTCTTAGGTGTTCGGAATGTAAGGTCATATTCTTGGATGATAATGACCCATTTAGCCACACGACCTTGTAGGAGCCGCCGATTTAGGAGATATACCATGCGGTTGGAGTCGGCGACGACTGTGGTATGACTAAGTAAAATGTAGTGTCGCAATTTTTGGACGGAAAAGACCACTGCGAGGGCTAGTCTCTCCTCATATGGGTAACATAGGGGTGGGCCAGACAAAGTCTGGCTGATGTAGTAAATGACATGCTCTTGGTGTGAGGTGTATTCTTGAACCAAGACTCCGGACACAGCATGCTCAGATGCTAAGACGTAAAGGATGAAGTCTTGAGAGAAATCCAGGGGGGAGATCAAGGGGGCTTGTGTGAGAGCTTTCTTGAGGACTTCAAATGCAGCTTCTGCTTGCTCGTCCCAGACAAAGGGTATGTGGGTACGGAGCAGACGCAAGAAACTATGAACGGTTGTGGTGTAATCAGGAATGAAGCGTCGAAGGAAATTGGATCGCCCTTGCAAACTTTGGAGTTGCCGGAGCGTTCGGGGAGAGGGAAGCTCTAAGATGGATTGGATTTTCAGGGGATCAACAGTCATTCCTTTCTGAGAAATAATGAAACCCAACAATCGTCCTGCCGGAACGCAAAAGACACACTTGTGTGGGTTCAAGCGGATCTGATATTTGCGACAATGCAGAAAAACTTGCCGAAGGTCGTTAAGCTGGTCTGATCGTTTCCGGGAACGAGCTGTAAGGTCATCAAGGTAGACGAGCATGATGTGGACCAAATCATGGAAGCAATAGGTCATGGCCCGCTGGAATGTGGCCCCATCATTTTTTAGGCCGAAAGGCATGAAACGATAGGCAAAGGTGCCCCAAGGGGTAGTAAAGGTAGCTTTGTACTGGTCTTCCTTACAGATTTGGATCTGATTGTATCTGGAAAAACCGTCCATGAACGAGAGGACTTCATGCCCCGCACACGCATCGATGAGCTGGTCAATAAATGGCATGGGGAAATTGTCTTTGGGACAGGCATGGTTTAGATCTCGAAAGTCAGTGCATACTCTAATGGTGCCTTGTTTTTTGTTAACGGGCATAGGGTTCGAAACCTAGGTGGTATAGGCAATGGGATAAATGAATCCTGTCGTGCGGAGTTTCTCAATCTCTACTTTGACAGCTGGGAGCTTTCAGGGATGAATGGGACGTTGTTTCTAACGAACGGGGGGAACGTCAGGCCAGGAATTTCGGTGTAGGACTAGGCAAAGACATCACAGAATTCGCTGAAGAGTTTTTTGTATTCCTCAATCTCTTGCTCACTGCAAGAGGCTCCTAAAGTGAGGAGTTCGGGGGAGCTTCCTGGGGAAGCGATATCAATTTGGATGACAGGTGAGATGTTGGCCATATTACCCTCCTCGAAGGCGTCAGGAGCAGGAATAGGGTCCTTGAACCAGTCGACCTTAGGGGGAAGGAAGTCTTTGGATTCAACTGCAAATTGGGTAGCAGTATTAGAAGAGGATTCATCTGGGAGAAAGCAGGAGCAATGGTGCATGTCATCCCAGGGATACTCCAGGGCAATGAGAGCCTCGAGAATCTCCTCATCAGTGCGAAAATTTTGTGTCGTCAAATCGGTTGACGAGGGAGTAGCGGCGGAAGAGATCATATAAATGGTATTAACCTCTCCGGAAGGGGGAGACTGCGGGGGGTGGATCTCCTTAGTGGTGGGTGGTGCAGTCTCAAGATCCAGATTGTTCATTTCAAAGAGAGCTGCTCTGTAATGTGGGAGATCGGGACAGTGATTTGTGTAATGCCCGTAAATACCGCAGATGGCACAGGGGTGGTTAGTGCACAGGGATTTGTTGCGAGGCTTGGGGGTTGGATCAAGGTGGACAACTAGGATAATGGGGTCATCGTCAAGCAGTTCCATGTGTTCCTGTAATGCCGGTAACTGAGGACATTGGTGAGTCGCATGGCCCAACTCATCGTACAGTGAGCATTTGGGAGGAGCATGAAACACAGGGGGGTTTTTGATGGTCTTGGGAGGTGGGACTGCGAAGTAAGGTTGAGGGCCTCTGCCCCCAGTTGGTTTGGTAACAGGAGGGGGGGGGGGTTCGTGGAGGATGATGGGTTAGCGACACCGGGAGGTGGTTGACTAGTAGTGACAATGGGTTGCACCAGTTGCAGGACGACATCTGGTGTTGGTGGGGGAACGGGAGGCAAAAGATACCAAACGGGTAATCCTAAGGTTAAACCAGGGAGGCTGAGGGTAGCCATGACCGGGGCGCTAACTACTCCTGATGGAGGGAAGAGGAAAGGAATGGTATGGATGGGGGTAGCACCAATGTGGCTAGGTACCAAAGGGGGTTTAGGCAACAAGGGCGGTTGATTAGTAGGAGTTCGCGTATTATGGGACAGGGTACACAGGTCAGACACGTCAGTGGTGGGTGACGGGGGTGGAATAGATTGGAAGGTCGAGCTCATGGGCGCATTTGAGTAGACTCCGGACCCCATAGAGGAAACAACTGAAGTGGTGGCACTCGAAACAGGTTGTTCAACCATGGGGAGAACATTTTTGGGTGCTGCGAGGGCATTGGGATCATAGTAGGTAAGTTGGTCGACCTTGACCACACATCCCTCATGGGGGAACATCATGGTACGAAAAACGAAAGACGCAACCGTCCGCATGGCATACATGTAACTGCAGCCAAGTAAAAGGTTATAATCAAGCTGTGCATTGATAACCTTGATGTCGATGAGTATGTTTTTTCTAGCCAGGTGGATGGGGACGTTAGTTAATAGGCCTTGTGGTTGAGCTGAACAGACGTCGTAGGCTCGCAACGCGGTAGTGGACGGCTGGAGAGGGGGGGATCCCAATTTCTGCCATATGAGGGTGGACATGACACATGTAGAGGCACCTTCATCATTAATGCATCGATGGATGACAAAATTCCGAACGGAAACACAAACTTGGAACGCTAAAGTGGAAGGCATGCGGGGTTCGGATTGGTCCAAATCAAATGCCATTAAACTCAAATCATTTGGATCGATAGCCCCAATGGCTAAGAGTAAAGTATTGCGCTACGAAGGGTAGTTTTTTAAGACTTCCAATGCAGACATGGCTGCGGGGGATTGGGCTAAGTCATCAACAATGTTGTAGTTTGACGCAGCCCGCGCATTGGGATTATTGTCGATACGGCGAAGTGGGAAAAGAGGTGCTTTGGGAATGCCATCTAGTGGAGGTGGAGGTATACGTAACGCGTGATCAGTGGGATGAGCATTAGTGGGTTTATCGACGGGAGGGGCCTCAGGGGTGGTGCCATATTGGTTCCGTCGGGTCTAGAGGTTGACCTCATCGGAGGACATCATCAACAAGTGGTGGGTACCTGAGTCATGCATGGGTTAATCAGGGGCAGCGTAAGTGATTTGTTGTTGGGTTGGTGCATTGGCTTGAGGGGGAGCCAATGGTTGGGTGTTCACTACGCCTTGGGTTGGTAAGGGGTTTTGCAGCACCAAAGGTGGTTGCTGAGGTTGTGGGGGGTTGGGTGGTGCTTGAGGAGCTGCTTGCCCTTGGCGGTGGGCATCTTCAGCCCAAAGTTGCCGAACTCGCTCCATGTGTGGGAAAAAGTGTGTGTAGTGGCCATAGACCCCGCAAATAGAACAAGGATGGTTTGTTCACAAATTGGGGTTTTTAGCTTGCTTGGGCGGGCGATCAGGGTTTTGGTTAGATGGGGTCGCATTATTATTATCAGGGGGATTAGGGGGTTGACCAGCTTGGTCTGCAGGTTGGTTATTCCCACGATTCCGGACCCTGCCGCGGTTTTGTTGGCCCTGGTTGTGTTGGTTGTTTTGGTTTTGCTGTGGGTTTTGTTGAGCATAAACTTGCCCTTGGGCAGTAGGTGGGTTCTGAGGTTGCGCAGGTACTGGAGCAGGTTGCGGGGGATGATATGCAGGTGGAGGCTGCGCAGGTGCAGCAACTTGAGTGGGTTGCTGATAGGGCTGCGAAGCAGGTTGTGGGTTTGTCGTAGGGGCGACCTGTGGCGGGTAATAAGCAGGTTGGGCTGGTGAAGGTGCAGGAGCTGGTGCAGCCTGCTGGTGGTAGTAGGGTTGAGGTGCGACCGGGGGGGCGTAAGTGGGAGTCACATGACCGAAACATTGCGGTGGACATGAGGGTCCATGAGAATGGTGGTGATGTTGCATGGGGGCATACGAGTTGGTGGCTCCAAGTTGTGAGGTAGCCCGCGAAAGGTTAGGGCCAGGGGTAGGACATGCTATGGAGAAGGGTTGAGGATGTAAAGAGACACAGCCAATGATACCATCGGCAGCGTGGGATGCCCCCGGCGCATCGTGCTGAGAGGACTCGCCACGAGGGGTGTCAAGTATGATGGTATAGAGATAACCTGACTGGGTGTAAATAAGGTCGAATTGCTGGGCCTTAAGGATGGCCTCTTCTTCAGACTGGGGTCTTTCGGATGCCACATCCTTAGCAATGACAGGGAGAAGGGATTTGAGGAACCAATCTAGGAAGATCCGGTCGTCTAATTTGATTTTGCATAGGCTACGGCGTCGACGCCATTCATGAATGTGGTCCGTGATGTGGGTATCCGTGTTCTGTCTGCATGATAGTAGGATCTCAACGCCCGCATCATAGCGGACAGGTAACTGGAATAACTGCAGGAAGGTTGATGCAAGGGAAGCAAAGGTGGCATGGGTTCCATGGGGTTGCTCGATGTACCACTTGGCTGCAGAGCCAGTGAAGGTGCGATGTAGGAGACAGAGGCGGATAGAGTCGTCCACTATGGAGTTGGAGGAACACCATAAATGGAAAGACATAACGTGGTTTTGTGGGTCCTCACCTACCTTGCCCTCGAACTTAGGGATGTCAGAGGGGAGCTTGGTGGGCATGTGAGGCCACGTGGGGTCATG
This sequence comes from Pseudotsuga menziesii, assembly GCA_001517045.1. Classification (NCBI taxonomy): domain Eukaryota; kingdom Viridiplantae; phylum Streptophyta; class Pinopsida; order Pinales; family Pinaceae; genus Pseudotsuga; species Pseudotsuga menziesii. The sequence continues at coordinate 461,186 of LPNX010480510.1, forward strand.
TCGGATAGGGTCATTAGTTAATATGGCTAGGTCAGGCAGGTTGAGGCTAGCCATGAATGGCAAAATGGAAGAGGGATGTGACATGGTAGTGGGTTGGACCAAGTTGAGGCCATAGCCCCCAAGTGGAGGGGTAGCATTAGGGAGGTTGCCCGCAAGTGGGGGAACTAAGGTGATGTGGGATGGTCCTGCACCATCTTGGGTAGTGTGAGCCAATGATGGAGTGGGAATAGGTATTCCTACTGTGGGAATAGGTGCTGTGAGGGGAACGGTAGATGGGAGCCCCATGGAGGGCATACCCAAAGCAGGAGTGGTAGCTGATGTAGTGGTGGAAGTGCCACCAGCGATCTCTACCAAGACGGGAGTGGAAGTCACGCCAGCCATGGGGCTGGTAGGGGCCTTGTAAATGGGGTTCTCAGACTCTGGCTCGGAATCAGAGGTAAAATAAGGGGTGTCACTATCGGGTGACGGAGGCCGATGCCACTGACGAGTGGAGTCAAGTGACAAGGCTCGAGATCTATGATAAGTGGTATCAAGTGAAGATGATCTGTGTCGATGACGGGTGGTGTCAAGCAAACTGTGCTGTGGGGGTTGGCCCCTGAGGCACCGAGAATGTCTCGGAGACTCAATGGTGATAGATGGTGTCAAATTTCTGTGGGTCGAGGTGAGTAAAAAACAGCTCAAAAAGCCTAATGCAACCGAGTGTGCAGAAGGAGAGCTCGAAAAATAGGGCACTCAGGCCAACAACCAACTCAAAACACCCAATGTAACAGCTGTGCTACAATAGGTGGAGTGTCAACAGAAATGGTCAGAATACCAACAAACAACAGGTTTCCTAAAAATAAAAATGGTGGACTCACTAGACCAAAAGGAGGTAAGGGAGCATGTAAACACCTAACTAAAAGTATTCTGACTCAACTAGACATATACTCTGCAAGGTGATGAAATCCAAGTCAGACAATATGAATAGGAAAGCCAAGTGGCTAAGATATCCCCCTACCGGGAGGGACACTGGGAAGTCAATCCTAGAAGAATGGCAACTAAGATACCCCGTTCATGACACGTCCAGAAAGGTGAATTTGCCGTTTGGTCCTTTTACCACAATACCCCTATACAGGGATATCCTGAGAACTGCGAAAGGTATCCCTTCAGTTACTGAATGGAGTGCGGTATTCCACTCAGGCCTCCGGAACCAATCTCACGACTTCAACCCTCCTAAGGGAGAGGCCCTCTGGTAAACTGGTTGTGACCGTGCCAAAAAATACTAGGGGATTTTGGTTCCCTAAGTGGACAACAGCTATGTCTCAAGTGTAAGTAACCGAGGGGTGTTATTGGAAGCCTATCCCCCCGATCCTACCTAACTACAAAGATTCTTTTGTGTTCCCCAAAATGGGGTTAGAATGTTGGTTGAGTTAAGTAGTTTTTAAGTCTCACTTGAATTAGGTGACAGAGTGTGTGCTCGTGAGGTGATGAACCCGAAATAGAAGTTCCACACAAAGGGGCAACCTTCTAATCAATAATATTGAATCCACAACTTTGACATGCAAAATTTTCTGAAAAAATGCTGAAATTTCAAAAAATGGAACAAAAATTATGTTGCAGAAAAGACTGTAAGGAAGTAGAGCTGCAGGTGGAACAGATGGCTGTGCAGGTGCATAAAATATTGCAGCAAAGGGGCTGGGTTTGAAAAACAGTAAAAGATGCAGAAAATAGACCGCGGGTTTGAGGCAAAAGCGAGCGGTCGGACCGCAGGTTTGAACGAAACAGGCGCGGCAAGGTCGCGGTTTTCTGGACAACAAACGCGGTCTGATCGCAGGAAAAGGGCTGAAAGTCGCGGTCGGAACGCAGCTAGGGGGCTAAAAGAGGCATTCAGATTGCAGCAAATGGGCTGAAATTCGCATTCGGGACGCAGCTAGGGGGATGAAAACGGCGTTCGGGTCGCAGCAAATGGGCTGACAGGCGCGGTCGGGACGCAAGAAAATGGCCGACAGGCGTAGCCAGATCACAGTAAACAGGCTAAATAGCCGCTGTCATATCGCAAGTAACAGACTTGAATCCGCCGGATACGGTCTGATAGCCGCGGTCGGGTCGCAGGTAAAGGCCTGAAAGACGCGGTCAGGACGCGGCTACCGAAGGAAAAATGGGGTTTTCGGCGGCTGAAATGGACAGCCGAAAGGAAAAAACTAACTGAAAACAGAGATTCAAAAGAAAACTAGCGGAGTCGCCAAAACTGTAGCTAGGGTTTTACCCCTAGCTTGTGTGAATGAGCACCTACTAAGGATAACTGACTCCTTAGTAGCAGTTTAGTAAAAAGTAAATAACAGTGCTAAACAAGAATAAAAACTAATCTAAAACATGTGCATGAAACAAAACAGCAAAATATAAAGAATGGTTTTTTATTGATATTACCTCCGATGTGGAGGTTGGTGAATCCCTTTGCGCTAATCCGTGAGGTTTCTCTAAGCTCCAACTGCTCCTTCTCTTCTTCCGGTGGTGGAAATGGGCCAAAAGGGGCTCTCAATGGTGAAAGTAGCTCAAAGGGTGAGCTAGGGTTTCAAGAGCAATTTTGGCAGAGTGAGGATGCTTGTGACTGTGGATGTGAAATGAGGGGTCTCCATCACTTATTTATAGTTTTTTAGTGGTGGAGTGCTGGCCCATGGTTTTGGAAACCATATGGTTTAGGGCAGCTTGTTTAGGGTTTCTTCCTCCTTTTCCTCATTATTTTATATTTTTTCTTCCCTTTTGGGGATTTTTGCTATTTTAGAGGAATTTTGGATATTTTTGGAAGAAAAAGGGTTTTTTTGGCCTTTTGGAGGATTTTTAGATGGTTTTATGGCCTTTTGGAGGCTTTTTAGTGGGATTTTCATGGAAATATGGTAGGAAAATGGACAAATGAGCCATGTAGTGGGGTAGATGAGGTAGTGAACACTTTTTGGGTGTTAACACTTAGTTATTGTAATTTCAATTTTGACAGGTAAATGTACAATTTAATGAACATCCTATAGAATCAAAGATTCTGTAGGATCGTTCTACATTCTTATTCAATTATCTTGTTATAATTGTAATTATAATTATAATTTATATTTTAATTGCTTGTTATAGGTATGCTCGTGATATAAATGCATCAAATGGAATGAATATGGTTAGTTGATCGGTATGCATTTTTTGAGGCTACTTCGTTGAAGGGAAATGAATTGTGCATTAATAGCTAGCATACAGTTATGATGGTCACACTTTATCTGTTCACAGTTGCCAGATGTTACAAGCAATTGTTGTTAGGTTTCAATATGAACGAGATACTATTTGAAGAGAGGGGAAAGATAATGATCTATTTCTAGGTGCATCGTTGGAGAATTTTTTTGATCATAAATAGGTGCCAGATGTTTCATAGATAACAGAATTTTAAATCTATTTTTAGCTATCAGTTGCATAGAGTTAGGGATGTAGTTATCAAAGTTTTATTATAGAAACTATGAAAATTGCTGTAGCAATGGGGGATGGAGTATTGAAGGAAAATACTTATTGAAAATATAATTACAGTTTCTGGTTTTAATTTCTTTACTGGAGTTTTACCTTCGTGGAGGGTTGTGACTAGATTTCTCAAACTGGTATCATTACTTGTTACTATTTTTTGAAAACTTAACATATACATTTCAATATACTATTTTCTCACCATACATTTTATGCAATTGCACTATGATACAATTGTATTTATTATATGAAATTATACTCTGTTCGCACAATATTGATGTTTAATTGAGAATATTACTGAGATTTGTTAATTGATATTTGTATTGATAATTGAGATTTTGTAATAATATATTTCATATTTATTTCTGATTTCATTTGTATTTTCTACAATGTTTTCGTGAATAAATATAATCCTGTTATTCAAATATTCAGTATTGAACATTACTTATTAATTAATAGAGCATCATAGAATAAATTAAAAGTAGTTTCCTATTTTAATTTTCTGTTGTTGTGCATATTCAACAAAGTTATTTTAGGATAATAATTTAGATATTTTCATTTCAATTTTTATCACTTATCTCTTTGTTAATTTAAATCATTAATTGATAATTAATTAGGTTTTCCAAGTTGCTCTCAGCTGAGATAGGTTAGTCACTTAGTTTTAATTAATGATTTTAGTTTGTCCTAGATAGTTATTACATTAGATTTAATTAGAATAGTTGGTTCTAAGTTTAAATTAGTTTTTCATTTTAGAAAAATTGAAAAAACAAAACCCCAAAACATGAGACTTTCCTTAAGAAAGCACTTTAGGATAACTTATACTTAGAAAACTAACTCTAGGGCTTATTTTAAGCAATAATAAAATTTAGGATAATTTTTTACTGAATTTTCATGTTCTCCTTAATAGGATAAGTTTAGTTGGTAACATGACCATAACTTGTGAGATTTTTCCATTTCAAACACACTGGGAGCTGCTCTAAGCAACTTGTGTGGGATTAATCTCCTTAAGTTAGCCATGTCAGAAAATCCGGCCAACAATTCCTCAAAGTCATATTTAGGAGCAAATGATTAAATTTCCCATCAAGACTCAGCAGTTAGTTGAACTTCAAGAACAGGTCATCTCGACTTGTGTTAGCCAGATTTCCAGACAGCAACATTTGGCTTTGGAAGGCAGTAAGCATAGATGGAAGGCTTCTCATTCATCATTGAATAAAAGGGACCCTTTATTTCTTTAAAAAATTTAAACAAGTGCTCACTAGGGTCGAGGGATATGTTGACTGTATGAAGAAGTGTGGAGTTAACTGGTTGGGACTTAAATTCAGGTTTCCACTTATTTAGTGGCCGGCAAGGCCGTATAGGGATGATTTTTCATTGACAAAGGAAGAGGAGAAGAAGTGTTGAAAATATTGGGTTTCCCATAACGGATATCTAGATGGGAAAGAGCCATCTGAAATCTCCTACAATTTTTTATCTCTCCATGAATGAGGTACAGTTATAGGATCAGATTCAGACTAAGTGGAGGTTGTTGCATGAGGACATGCAACATGATAGTTGGGGGGATATGTTGGGTCTAGAAACGCCCCTTTTTTACCACACCTATTATACCCTTTTTTCCTTGTCCTACCCCATTTTAAGCACTAGATAGATGTTCTTTCCTCACATTGAGCCTTGAATCTTTATAGGTATGATTAATTATTATTTTATCTTATTATTGCCTATTATTGTTATGATAAGAACTCTGTCTCTTGAACTTTACTAATAAATCATGATTTCATAAAGATAGTACAAGCTTTGAGAAGTATAGGTGTAGCATCCCGAGTGGTTTGAAGTGAAGATGAGCTTTTGATCTTAGTTTTCACTTGCCAGTAGCAACCCCACACGCTAGAGAAAATAGAGGCTGTCATTCCATGTATTTATACAACATGGTCAGCTGCGATAGACTTAGTTGCGACAACGTGCCGTTTCTTAAGGTTTAGATACAATAGATAGGGTATTCCTTAAATTGATTCTTTTCATTCACTAATAGCTCATGCACAAGATTCCCTATATTCTCTGCTCACATTCAATTCCATTCGCAACTGTACAACTTGTTCTAACAAGGCATCCTGAAGATCGTAGATCTTCATGGATTCCCAATATTATTGGGAGAAGGTTATGATTGATCATGTATAAATATGGGAAAACATTCTGAGCCAATGATTGGTTGATATTGGATTATACCATGTAAGCTGTGACAGAGAACTGTACTTTCATTTTACCATTCTAATATAAGAAGCATGATTCTTCAGACTTCTTCATTTTAATCTGTTTTAGTTCCAGCATCTCTATTCGAAGGATGGGCCCGCCTTCCCATAGAGATCGCCGAGTTAATTAGATGTTTTGATTATTCTTTTATGTGGTGTGGAAATTATAGTAGATGCATTCCTTTCAGTAGCTACAACAGTAATAGTTAATCATTTTTCTTTCTTTAATAATCAATATCTGCATTTCTCTTAATCTGCAACAGTGTGGTGTGATAGTCGACTCTGTAGGTTAGTTTCCATTATGCAAGTGTGTGTTAGATGTAATAGTCAAGCTAGTCTATAGTTTCTTTTAATTTCTTGTCTTTCTCGTGTTTTCTAATTCAGTCAGATTATAGCTGAGAGTTGTTTGGTTCAATTCCTGTTATTTTTTATTCTTAGATCAGTGGAATTAAACTAGTGAAGAGTGATATGCATATAGTTTGGTAATTTTAGGATTTAACTTCTTGAAAAAGTAGTCTAGTTAGTTATTTCTAGAATCGTTAGTTGCTAGATTGAAGTGTTAGGAAGGTAATTGCAATTCTAAAATTCTTAAGTAGGTAATTGACATCAGTTTAATCATGAGAGGAGTTTGACTGAGTAGATAGATAGGACAGTTAATTCTTCATTCAATTAATCAGCTACTTAGTGTTTATGCACAGACAATGTGTATTATCTTTGAAATAAAAAGACTTCCTTGGGTTGACAATTTATATTGAGAATTTTGCATGTTAGCTGTAAGTAGCTAGCATATAGAGTGACCAACAAGTACCCACAACAATATCACCAACTTCAATAATGCTCAAAATGGTTGGGAACCCACTTTGGGACCATGAGCACCCCTAATATTTGGTGGGAACACTCTTACATATTGGTCAGGTTTTATCAACTTTGATATTTTTTAACTACTCCTTATATGCTCTGCGTACCAAAGGTGGTTGGGTGTATATTGCAGCTGTGTGAATTTTTTATGTTTGCTGCTCATTTTTCCTGTAGTATAGATAACTTGTTTTTTTCATAATACATGCATTTTGATTTCTTTTACCTATGGCTAGGCCGTCAACAATCGTAGTTAGGCCATTGGATGGAATATTCTATTCCCTAGATTTATGAATCACGTTGGCATCATTCTATAATAGCTAGATGTGTATACATAGGTTGCTCTTTCCTCTCTTCTCTATCTTGGAACTCAACTGGTATTACACTATATGGTCCTATAGATTAGTTTTGTGCCATAGCTCTCACATGATATATCTCCATTGGTTTCATATCTCTATCATTTCTCTCACTTAAGGAGGTCTTATAGTTGTTGTTCATAGCCTTCACTTGCTGGTTAAGGTCTTATTTTTTTATTTGGGGCTTAAACAGTGCATCTCATGGTGGTTTAGAGCATCCCTCTCACATTTTGATCAGTCCTCTTCCCATCCTTTCACCTCAAGGGGAAACTTCAATAGTTAGGCTTGTAGAGACTAGGAAACCTTGGTTTGTTCTGTAGGGGATATTTTTAATTGAGGTACATCAAGGAGTTCTAACCCTTTCTAATTTTATTTCTTTGTTATTTGTCTTGTCTTATTGATATATTAGCAAAACCTAGTAAGGAGTACTAACCATCAATGAGGTTAATTCACCCTGCCTCCTTCCTCTTTACTTGATCATCAAAGTTAAAGAAGTAATAAACCATAATGCTTACTCATTGTTTTCTTCATTTGGTTAAAGGGATGGAGAGATTTCTTTCACTATATTTTGCATGATAATTTCGTATTTGCTTAGTTTAATTAGGCTAGATATACCAACAAAGCAAAAAAGGGATAATAAAATTGGTTTATCTTCAACACTTTATTTTTTTCGAAGGATAACCTCATGGGGAAACCTAAGGGATGCTTCCCAACATTTGTGGATGTCATCCTTAGGAATCCCACCAACGTAAACTAGTGCGCCTCATCTAGAAGGATTTGAACTAGGAACTCGCTGGCACAGAACTAGACAAATGACCAACAACACTGTACAACAATCAATTGAGCTAACCCCTTGGGTTGTTCAACACTTTCATTTCCTTTTTATACACTCTATGTCACGTCCCCTCCCATTAATCAATGCAAGGGAGGAAACATGACCCAACATCTCAAGCTTATTTTTCAATCTCAACCCCATCCATTAGTAATAAATTCATGGATAAATAAAAGCTTATGCCTGCAAATTATTCTTAATACATACTATCCACACACCATTCCATCATGCATCTCAATATAAACACAATGGAATAAACATAATAACACACACGCAGAAGGGAGTACATCAGCCTATTTCCTTCCAGAAAGAATAATGAGACAACCATACAATAATCAATCCCATTCTCATGCTATGCACAAGCTTAATGTAAACTAGCATAAGATAATCATATCATTCAATTAACATGAGTAATTAAACATGCAGAACTGAACACAATCTGATCACAATTTAAACAACAGAGAATACTTATCTTTAAGATGAAACTGTCCAACAACTAGCTATGTGAGAGAAACATTCCACCCAACCATAGATATTTTTCCATCCTATATTCTTTCAGCTGAGAGATCACCCCTGAGCTGGGATGTGTATCCACTAAGGAGGAACTAAATAGGTTCACTCACAGCCATGGTTTCACTCAAACAATCATGCTAAGCCCACACACAGTTGGGTTTATCAAGCATGCAATAACAAAGGAGGAGGATGCTAATCCAGTGAGCTCAATCATAGAACTACATACATCTCAAGCTAAATTCAAGAAATCCAATACTCTGTTCCAACATTCACACTTGGATTTCTCACAATTCTGCCATCAAATAACTTTCTCCTGTCACTGGATTTTTGGGCTATAAAAACTGGGTTTTCCAATGGATTTCGGGGTATTTTATAATCTCAAATTTTCCCCAAGGTTCATATCTATCCATACCCCATTGGATTTCATTATCAAATACCAATTCTGGGCATTTTTGGCTCTTCAAAACGTGGGTTCTTGCAAAGTTGCGATTTTGGGTTTTCTTCTCACTATTGGGCACGGGTAATGGATGGAAATTGAAACTACCATCTTCCAAAATGGAATGGGAATGACTAAATGAGCCCATACCCTACCGAAAACCTATGGTTCAATCCTACACCCCCTCACCACTCCCTAGTGGATACATATGGCCCCTTCTCATTAGTTGATTCCATAGCCAATTTTGGTATTTTATTGCATGATGTTTATTTACATCATTTTTACAATGTTCCATGGCTTAATAGCACATGGGTAACATAATATCTAACACTTTCCTTTTAACTAAAAATCTGAGCATCCACTAGCAAGGCCTTGGCCTTGAGCTCCACACTAAGGAAAACATACATCACATGTATACAATATTTACATTAAAATATAATATATCCTAAGGGTCAAAATGGGGTATTACACTCTATTTAGTGTTGTTACACACCTGATAAAAAATATAAAATCAGTCCCAAACATCCATAGAGTCATTAATAAAGTTAATCCCTAAGTTGGTGAACTCTTCCCATCTTTCCCTCCCAGTTTTCTCTGTTTTTCCCAAAAAAATAGGTGGCAACTCTATCTACCTAGACTAGTCATCCTAGTTAAGCTAGAATTCTTTGGTATGGAGTTTTCTTGTTTCCCTAGGGTAATCCTTTACCCATCTCCTACCCTCTCTTAGGTTTAGTTGGATTCCTAGGCTACTCATGCACCCATCTCCCACCCCTCTCCTAGGGTTAGTTGGATTCCTAGGCCATTCTATCACCCTTCTCCTAGGGTTAGTTGGATTCCTAGAGGAGAACAGCATCTTCCTATTTGTTTTGTTTAGTTTGGTTTTACCTATTTCTTCCTTATCTTGCCAAAGCATACTTTCAGATTGTTATGGATAAAGTTCCATTTTCAATTTGGAATTTATATCTAGTACATAACAATTATAATGTACTTATATTACAATCCCCCATGTTGTTGGTAGTTGGTCTTTGAGATCAACTGGTCTAGTCTTATTTTGTAAATCCCTGATGTTTTATTGTCCATGTTATGGTTAAACATTGATATTTATTATTTTTCTATTCTTATACATTGAAGAAGAGCTATATGGCACATGATATTTATAGTTTAACAACAAAATAAATAATTTATTGGACATAGGTTAAGTTTCATCTTAGCTAGCCACACTAAGACTTTTGTAATAGCCAATAACCAAATCAACTATTGTTTAGATCTCGTATGGTGATTATTAATACTAAACTAATGTTATTGGATTCTCCATACTCTTATAATCAACTAATAGTTCAAATAAATAAGCAAATTCTTAAACTTCAAAATGAAGAAGATATAGATGGCTTTAAAGGCCTTGCAAGTGTAACACTATGTATTTTTAATAAAAGAATATCATAAAATCATACACGCAGTGGTATTTACAATAATATCATTATGATAATGGTTGTTACAATAATATCATTATGTAATATACCAATGGCATTCTCCACCATAATGTGAAATGGAATCTTCAATAAGGGATACACCACTTTCTTTTTTAGTAATCTTTCGAGTAAGAAGGTGTCATAGGAACAACAATAACAAGGAAGGGGATGCATAGAACTGTAGAACACACTCACACTTCTATGTGATGTTATTATTAGAGTGAAGTAATATGCTATCACATCAACCCAGGGACTTTTCCCCAAATACAACTTCAGGATAGGAATAACTTTTGATGCACCTAATACTTCATACCCTTGTTTGTTGTCCAGGTCTCAAAATTCATATCTACTACCTTCTCACATTTGCTTATCTCAACTATGCAAAATTGCAAATACATTACATGAAATGACAAATTTTATGCTTGCCAATTCTTCGATGAAATTCTGTACACAATAGTAAATTCATGTTATACATTTGATAAGCCAACATAGCCAAAGAATAGTAATGAAACAATCTAGCAAAAAGTGACCCACAATGAAAGTCTAGTTCCTTTTCTATGTTTTCAAGCAGAGATTGGTATATTACGAGAAGGCTTTGTTCTAAACTCTACTCAAAGTTGTATGGCGAGGTTCTGAATCTAGCCTTCAATAGGTTTTGGTAACATGATAATCAAAAGGCCAAGGGAAGAATCAAAGGAGAATTATGTGATGGAAGACCCCACTAAGCATTTTGTAGGCCTTTTTGAAGAATATGCACCAAATATACTAAACCCATTCAATACAGCTGATTTTACCAGACATGGTGGATCACACCTTTATGGCCTTCCCTGTGCCTCTGCAGACTCTTTAGACCCCATGGACCACTTTTGTACCTTTTATGTTTCCAATATCATCCCTAAAAACATGTCTTATTTTCTATACGTGACTTTTAAACCTGTTCTCGCGTATATACGTGGATTTGACCCTTAAACCCACATACATCGGGATGTGTGCAAAAGGAAAAATAGTTTTGGAGTTTTCTTTGATGTGGATCTGAGTCACTTGTCTCTTGGCCTTCCATATGCCTTGAGATCGCTCGTATTTGACCTTCCATTACCCCATTGAAGCACTATATAAGGAACCCTTTGGATACATTGAGTGGGAGGAATTGAAGAGCAAGAAAACTATAGTCCATTGTTGCCGGAGCTTATACTTGAGTCTACATCCCTTTGTCTCTTGGATTACTTTGTGTTCTTCCCAAGCTTTCCTTTCTTGTGAGCTTGCTATAGAGAGATGGAGGATTGAAGTGGTGGAGGCCCAGGTGGAGGACTCAATTTCTCTGATTCGAAGACGTGCCAACAGAGGTTGTCACTATTGTAATCTGTATTTTATATTAATAGAAATATATTTTCTTGTCCAATAATGTGTATTTAAATGAGTATTGAATCCGTGGATGCTTTTAAAATCTTATATGTTATTGATTATATATGCTAGAGTAGGTCTAACACAATTATATATAGCATGCTTGTCTTGTTTGCTGAATGTTGAGAGAGAAAATTATCAATACAACCAAGAGTGGAAAATCTCAACGGGGATCTACATCAACCATCCGGAATAAGGTATGTATCGAGATTCTAATTTAATGTTAGATGTTTGGTTTCTCTTGCATATAGGAAAGGATTGATTTCTACAGTTACTTTGTCTGTTGTGGTACCCCAAGCCATAGGAATTTTTCTCCGTAACAGAATTGGTGACCATACTGGGGATGTTCCTTGTTTTTCTTTGGGGTTTGGGGGCACAATGTGCTTGATATTATTGACTTGCTCTTTGTTTCTCCTTGTTTTTGTGTTGCATTTTATAGTATGTTCATCCATTGACACTCCTCTTTATTGGTTTGACCCTTGGTCTTCTTTTTACCACTGTCTTCTCTGTATATGCAAGTTTTTGGCTAAAACTCACATACATACGTGGATTTTTGGCCAAAAGTCACGTATACATGCAGGTTTTTGGCCAAAATACGCGTATACATGCAGCTTTTTGGCCAAAATTTGTGTATATACGCAGTTGTTCTTTAAACAGTCACGCACATGCTCCCTTTTAGTGAGTTTGATGTTGTGGGAAGTTGTTGGGTGGGTTGTGGGTGTGGCTGGGTCTTCCTTGGGTCTGATGTTGTCTGTTGGATGCTTCGTTTATGACCAAAGACCACCTTTTCATTGATTTTTCTTTGAAAGTAGTTTTAGTCATTTATCCTTTTTGTTTTTCCATCAGTGCATTACGCTTTTTTGTCTCGGTGTCTTGCTGGGATTCTGTTTTATACTTGCTGCGAAGACTGAGAGTTTTAGATGACTTTTATTGCATTTTTCATTATTTTATATTGAGAAATACAAAGTAGATGCACTCTTACTTGCATCTTAGATATGGATTTGAGGAGGTACTTGCATTGGATTGCTTGGATGAGAGTTGTATTTAGGATTTCATATAGGAAGGATTGCATTGACATCGAAGGAATTATTTTTTATGCATCTCATGTAGTGGCATACCCTATTTTTCATTTGACAAAGATTGCACTTAGCATTGTTTGTTTTGGTGTGCATATTTATTTCACCGCTGATTCATAATGTCATGAGTTGCACAGCCATTTCCCTTTGAGTAATTATAGCCAGCTAAAATAAATGCATAATAATTACACTCTTTTCTTTTATAGGGTGAACCAAGAAGACTAAGTTTTAGGGTCTTGGAATAGTTCATTGTGAGTAAATTCTTCAAGACCACTAAACGAAACATGTATGTGTCTGTCCAGGTGAGAGTGTGAAATTCCTTGGTACAATTAGTGTTTCTCAGGATCCTCCTCTTACAAGGGAGTTAAGCACGAGGCAGTGTGAGCGGTTATGATTGGGATGACCCCTGGTTGTAACTGAGTAGCACTAGAGATAGTTCCAGGATTGTATTCATATCTGGGGGCTCTTTCAAGAGTTTCGGGCTTTGCTAACCTACCCATACGGTCGATCCCGCCTATGACTATCCGCCTGAGCATTGGTTATATTGGGGTGACCTTAGTTTCCTTACCTAGGTAATCATGGGGGGTACTTGAAGAGGTTATTATGTAGGTGTCCCAGCCAGGTAGAGGTTGGAAAACATAGTCGCTATATGCGTTGAAGCTGAGGGCCACTATAATTGGTTACATACCTCCTCTTGTAGTGTATGGGAGTTTCGAGCCTCTCCTAAGCGAGGCATACCTGCTGCATTCGGGAGCTCACATATCCTCCCTTTGGTTTACTTGTATTTTGGCTATATATTTTCTTAGGATTTTTCTCTTTGTGCGTTAGTTGGCCTTTGGGATCGCGGTTACTTGGGTATATTTATGCTCTCTTCAGTTCAGGTCCTTTTATTTTCAGCATGCCTAGTATCTTATCACCCATCCTTGGTCCTAGTACAGACCCTGGTGTCAGACTTGGGGGCATCATAGTCTCTTACCGTGCCCGTATATTTGGGAGTGGTCACATTCCTCCCTCTGCTCCATTTGTGGATGATGTTGACTCCCTTCTCTTGGTCTTTACACTGGTGGTCACCCTCATGGGAGTGGTGGTGGATGCATGAATGTTGGGTCTACACCTTACTTTCCTTTTTATGTCCCATCGTTCACCACATTGTTTCCTTTGGGTGCAGTTCTCATGATCATTCCTCCCTATATCCTATAGTTTGGATTATTTATTGACTATTTTGGTTTGTTTTGAATTAATATGGTTGTCATGTAGAGTCTAGTTTTTGTACACTCTCTCTGAGGTTTCGACCCGTTCGTTCCTATCATAGGTATTATGTCTAAACTGGAATATAGGTTAGGATATCACATGCGCTTGCACTAATGCATTTCCTTATGAACATTCCATCTTAACCTTAGATACAAACCCATTCCATTGTATCACAGAACCTTCATGTTGTTGTTAGAAGTGGTACTATGTGAATGGTAGACCTTTCCTATACATGGGTGTCCTAGTTAGCTCCCCTTTGCATTTGGTACCCATGCTGTGAGTCCTCTCTTAGGTCCGGGAGTCCTTTGTATAGTACCGCCATGACTTTGAGTAAGAACTTCATACTCCTCTTGACCTTTATGCTGGCCATTTCCCCACGAATCCCTTATGTCAAGTTGTAATTGCATTATCATGAGTTTTTCCTACCTTATTGAGCCTTATGCCAGCTTCCATGACTTTGATTATCAAATATATATCCTGAGCTTGCCTCATGTCTAGCCATGCAGAGCCATTTTACATATCCTTTGCAGCTTGATTCCCCATTTTTTACTGTGAGGGGACTTTCCCCCTAGTGTCATTATCCTACACATGTGTCCTTGCATTAAGCATAGGTATGTTATGCTGCTTGGAACTCGTTTGTTTTCCCATTGACACTTGTATCCTCCTAGTCTGTAACTATAAAGCACTTTTATTCTTTTTCAAGATTTTCAAAATATTTGAAAAAGTAAAAAAAAATAAAAAAACCAAAAATCCAGACAAGAAAATATGTTATCTTTGGCAGCAATCGAGTCGTGTTGCCTTCGAACAGAGCACTGTATATCACATCTATTGGTTGGGTTAATAGTTTGACTTTAGGAGTTGTACTCATTTTTCTGAGTTTATCTCCACTGACGGGTTAAGCTTCCAGTCCCTATTGATCCTATTTTTATGCCTCCTATGTCACAGAGATGTCCTAGTTTTGTATATCGAGTCTATGCTACCTATATTAAATCACCATTTTCCTTTATTCTTTTTTTCGAAGGAAGTTAAAACCTGAGTCAGCCATTCCTCAGTTTTCTTGACTTTGCATGTCAGCCATTCCCGGTACTGATATTGGTTCATGCACTTTATGATCGAGTCCTTCCACATTATATAGCTTTGCTGAGTACCTCGTGTTGGATTATTGGGGATGCCTTCATGCCCTCCTTCTAGCGGATTTCATCCCATCAAATTCAAATCATTTATTTTGGGATAGGAATCTAGAGTCATTTTTTAGTGCCTTGAGACTTGTAGTCATCAATGGCAGGTTCTCTTGCCATCAATAGTTTTTGGGAATACATCAATGTCCCCTAATCGATGGATCCTTTCAAGTGTTCAACCTCAACACATTTATTCACACTTGTTATTTGCACTCTAGTACCTTGATTCCCATTTTCATTATCAGTGGGTGATCTCGCATCTGTTAATGGTATACATCAATGACCGATAATCAAATGATGGAATACTATGTTCGACCTCGACACCTCTATTCACATAGTAGGACATGTACTCGTAATGAATTGTGTAGAAGACCTTCTAGATTGGTGGAATTTCATATATGATACCTCCTTGATCGTGCCAGTTTTCATGAGATTTCAGCTCTCGTAACTTGATTCCAGTATATGTTAGATGTTTCTAGCCATTATGGAGATCTTGATCCATTATATATCTTCAGCCTTTATGGAGATCATAATACTTTGTATATCTTCATCATGGAGATTCTGATCTATCTATATTGTACGTGGCGATGACCACACATGTCATATTTTGTATCATGCCTATTCATGGCCATTGTACTCTTATGTATCTGGGACCGCTATGTCTACTTACAGTTATGTGCAGAGTTTCATTATTGTATTGTACTATTGGATGGTTGGTTCTTCCACCTGGTTCTTCATCACTCCACTTCTGGGATGGACATATAATGTATTTCGTCCATCGTATGACCCCTCTAACCTCACACATTAGGGGGAATCTGTTACATCTGATTTTACCACACATGGTGGATCACACCTTTATGGCCTTCCCTATCCCTCAGCAGAATCTTTAGACCCCATGGACCATTTTTGTACCTTTGATGTTTCCAAGATCATCCCTAAAAACATGTCTTATTTGTTAGTTTTTCTATCATTAAGCTAGCATAACATTAGGATCTTTAACTGAGAGAATAACAAGTACAGCAATCAAACAAAAGAGACAATGAACACATTGTTTATCCTCAGGGAAACCATAAATGGTGAAAACCCCGCAACTTCGTCTGAGAAAGAATCAGCACCAAAAGTAGAACCCAAAACAGTAAGAGATCTCTCGATAGCAGTAACCTTCTTCTTGTCTAGCCCCGGTGTCTTCTCCTTCCTCAACTATGCACTACACTTGAGTGTGTATGAGTTGTGTGATAAATATATAGTCTAGCACTCTATTTATACTAATTCAGACATGACTAAAACCCTACTAGGGCCGACCTCACTAGGAGAATCTAATAACCCTAATTCCCCAGAACTCCGGGGACTTTAACCCTTAGACAATAGGAGGGCTACCCATAATAACTTGACATGACTTGTTTACATTATAGATCTTCCCGATAGGAACATGACTCAAGTACATCCCGGAATAAACATCGGGATACAATATATAAGAAATACAAATGAAATAGATTCTTAATTTGCATATACATCAACACTCGCTCTTAACTAGGAAGGTATTCTTTCGACACAATTTTCAGCACAAGTCTTCTTCTCTGTATCTTTTGGATCATCATCGAGTCTTCCTCATATTCATCTTCAAGTCATCTTTATCTTCAAGTCATCTTCATCTTCAAGTCATCTTCATCATCATATCTAGATCATCTCTCGATCTGGATCATCACTCGATCTGGATCATCACTGGACATCATCACTGGATCTGGATCATCACTGTTGGATCATCATCACAGGATCTAGATCATCACTCGATTGGGATTGTCACTGGGTCATCATCACAGGTGCTATCTATTGATTCTTCTCGTCATAGGAATCTCTACAGAGCCAGCCCTTTTTCATGCTGGATATACATCTTACAGAGCCAGTCCTTTTTCATATTGGATGTATCATCACATAGAGCTAGTCCTTTTTCATACTAGATGTGGAATCCACTCAAAGCTAGTCCTTTTTCATACTAGATGAGTCTTCACAGAGCCAATCCCTTTTCATACTAGGTGTGGGATCCACTCAGAGCTAGTCCTTTTTCATACTAGATGAGTCTTCACAGAGCCAGTCCTTTTTCATACTAGGTGTGGAATCCACACAGAGCTAGTCCTTTTTCATACTAGATGAGTCTTCACAGAGCCAGTCCTTTTTCATACTAGGTGTGGAATCCACACAGAGCTAGTCCTTTTTCATACTAGATGAGTCTTCAAAGAGCCATTCCTTTTTCATATTGGATGTGGGATCCACTCAGAGCTAGTCCTTTTTCATACTAGATGAGTCTTCATAGAGCCAGTCCTTTTCCATACTGGGTGTGGCATCCACACATACATCTGATAATGGAAGGAACCAATCCTCTCACCATGTCAGAAGGGCTCAACATGGACATATCACTTCATCTTGGGAGGAATCTCAATCTGGAGAACACCAAGATTCTCCCTAAAGTATTCAATCTTTAGCCTAGCTAATGGCTTAGTCAACACATCAGCTATCTATTCGTCCGTCACAACATACTGGAGCTTCACTACTCTCTGCACCATATCCTTGATATAGTGATACTTGATCTTGATATGCTTCGACTTGTCATGGAATATTGGATTCTTTGACAACTTTACACAACTCTGGTTGTCATAGTATATACAAGTAGCATCTAACTGGAGATCAAATAAATCAGACAGTAGCTTCCTCAGCGATACTGCCTCACAACTAGCTAAACAAGATGCAACATACTTTGCTTTAGCTATACTTAGTGCCACATATGATTGCTTCTTGCTAAACCATGAGATCATACCTGATCCCATACTGAAGAAACACCCTAAAGTACTCTTCCTATCGATGGCACTGCCTGCCCAATCTGAATCAACATAACCATCCAGGTTAATCTTCTGATCAATCTTATACTTGAGCCCATAATCAATCGTACCCTTCAGGTACCTCAAAATATGCTTTACAATAGTCAAGTGAACATGTCTTGGATCTGTCAAGTACTGGCTCAAGGTGTTCACAACAAAGTAGATATCTGGTCTCGTGTTCATCAGATACATCAAGGACCCAATCATCCGACGATACATCGTGGCATCAACTGTCTCTAATGAAGCATCACTCAATAGCTTTAGGTTTGATTCCATAGGTGTGGTTAATTCCTTGCAGTCCATCATCCCAAATCTCTTTAGGATCTCTACTGCATACTTCCCTTGTCCAACGAATATTCCATCCATAGTCTTCCACACCTCCATCCCTAGAAAACAATGCATCATACCCAAGTTCTTCATTTTGAACTCGGCAGCAAGCTTTCTCTTCATATCAGTAATCAACCCATCCATAACTATCACAAATAGATCATCTACATATAGCAAGAGTATTTCTAGGTTGCCATCTTCAACCTTGTAGTAAAGGTTGGAATCTGCTTTACTCTTGGTAAAGCCCAAACTAGATAGAAAGCTGTGAATTCTACCGTACCATGTCCTAGGTTCCTGTTTCAAACTGTACAGGGATTTCTTCAATCTACACACATGAAACTCCCTGTCATGTGTCTCAAAACTGAGTGGCTGCTCAACATACACTTCCTCTTCTACTACACCATTCAAGAAAGTAGTCTTGACATCCATTTGGTGTATCTTCCATTTCATCACTGCAGCCAAAGCAAGCATCGATCTAATGGAGGTTTATCTAGCTACAGGTGCAAAGGTTTCTTCATAGTCTATTCCTTCTTTCTGTGAGAAGCCACGAGCAACAAATCTTTCTTTATATTTATTTATGCTTCCATCTGCAACATGCTTAATCTCATAGATCCACTTAGAAGTTACAACTGACTTTCCTTCTAATCTTGGTACAACTTCCCAAACATAATTCTTCATGATCGATTGATATTCTTTGATCATAGCATCCTTCCATTCTTTCTGTTCTATCGCTTCCTCATAATTGGAAGGTTCTTTATCAATGAAGTCACATAGCAATGCTACATAGATGGAACAAGATCTGGTCCTCTTTCTTTCTCTGAGATTCTCTTCTAGAACCCCATATCTTTCTACATCTTGGATAATCTCTCGTACCAAAGCAGGTTTCCTCTTGTGAGGATTCTTCTCTTGAGGTGGATCTATAGGTCTTTGTGGTTCTTAATATTCTTGATTTTCTTCTTGAGTTTCTTTGTTCATGATTGTATCATGAGTTCTGGGAGCTTCTGCTTCTTCAGGTTCTTCAACAGGTTTCTTTTTGGATTTGATGTAGGATGAATCTTCATCAAATGTTACATCCCTGCTGATATCAATATTCTTGAACCTTGGGAGGTATATTCTGTAAGCCTTCGAGCTTTTAGAGTATCCCACAAATATACCCTTCTTTCTTGAAGGATCTAATTTTGTTCTCTTCTCTCTTGGAATGTGTTGTACACAGGACAACCGAATATTCTGAGATGGCTGAATTTTGGTTTCTTACCGCAGAAGACTTCTTTAGGAGTCTTGTTCTCGAGTACTCTATGCGGAGTACGGTTCTGTACATACAATTCTGTTCTGGCTGCTTCTGCCCAAAGATGCATAGGAATATCTTGATCATGAAGCATAGCTCTTGTAGCTTCCATGATAGTTCTATTCCTCCTTTCTGCAATTTCATTCTGTTGTGGATGATAAGGAGTGGACAACTCCCTCTTAATCCCTGAGTCTTTACATAGTTCCTTGAACTCATTCGAAGTGAATTCTACGCCATTGTCTGATCGAAAAGTATTGATATTATTTTCAGTGTGGTTCTCGATCAAGGCTTTGAATTCCTTGAACTTGCTGAATACTTCATCCTTTTTCTTCATGAAGTAAATCCATGTCTTCCTAGAGAAGTCATCAATAAAAGAAACATAGTATGCATACCCTCTTAGATAACTTGATGACATTGGTCCACATACATCGGAGTGGATGATTTCCAAGATTCCTTTTGCTTTGCTCTCGCTACTTGGAAATGTCTTCTTTGTATTCTTTCCTTTCGCACATCCTTTGCATACCCCTTCATGTTTTGCTTGAATTTATAGAATAACTTCAACAACTTTACTTGCAAGTGGTAGTGCTATGTAATGCACATGTGCAAGTATTCTATGCCAAAGTTCATTTGGTTCTACTGAGTCTTGAACCAAGGCTTGTTATGGTTGGCCCTTCAATTTGTATAGTCCTCCTTCTTGCTCCCCAATCACTATTGCATTGTCAAAAGCCTTTCCCTTTGGCCACATAAGAACTTGGCCATCTACAAAAGAAACCCTCATTCCTTTTGCATCCAATGCGGATATGGAGAGGAGGTTCTTCTTTAGTCCTGGAACAAATAATACATTCTTCATCTTCAAATAATTTCCAGAGTCTACTATGTAGGAGGACTCACCACTCCCTTTTATTGGATGCTAGTAGTCATCCCCAAGTTTCACCTTGTGAGGTGACTCATGTTTAGATAGATTCACAAATGAATATTTGAATCGCATCATGTGCTTGGAAGCACCACTGTCTATGAGCCAATCATTGCTTCCATGTGAAACAGTTCCCGTAAGAGCGAAGATCAGCACATATTCTTCATCACTTGAAGAATCACTTTCTTGTCTGGTTATCTTTGTGGAATGTTCATCATCCTTTGCAGCATGAGCATGATGTCTTTTCTTGCTTCCCTTCTTCTTCTTTAAATTCCCTTTGTTAGGGAATAATTTGGATATGTTACCTTTCTCATCACATGTGTAATAGCTAACACTAGCCCAATCTCTTCTAGAGTGATAAGGCTTACCTTTGGAGTGATGATGGTCCCTTTTGGTTTTCTTGGTGTGGGTGGTAAGAGCTTGATATTCACTTCCCATATTTTATTCTCGAGCTGCTATCCAAGCTTCTTCTTGAGAGCATTCATCCCATAGTTTGCTGAACTTGACTAACTTCTTTCTAGCACAGATCCCTTGAATGAAAGAGTCCCATGATCTAGGTAGACCATTCAAGGTGGTCATCACAATTTTTGCATTTCCCACTTCTTCATCTACTGCTTCCAGCTTCTCCTTGACCTGAGAGACCCTTGTAAAGTAATACTGAATAGTCTCAGCATTCTGGATCTTTACATTCTTCAATTGGTTTCTCAAATTCATCTCCATCTTTATGTTCTTCCCTTCAAACAACTTGGTTAGGGAATCAGACATAGCTTTAGGTGTCTTGAGGGAGGACACCTATGGTATGAGCTGATCCTTGATAGAATAAGCAATTATTCTCTTTGCCATAACCAGGTTCTTCTTATCTAAGTCCTTTGCCTCATCTCCCTCTGGAACTAGAACCTCCTCACTGATATAGGAGTCCAACTCATTTTCTTCCAAGACCAGGGAGATCATATACTTCTAGGCTCGAAAGTTATCAGATTCCTCAAGATTTTCATCAAGCTTGGTATAATGAGACATCTTAGACTGAGAACCTTAAATGAAAATACAAAATATTTATATCTTACCAGGTCAAGATGTCGGATCTGAATTTGGAGCTGAAATCCTACAGTGTTGGTTCAGTAGCAAATTAGGGTTTTTCTTTTCTGTAGTTCTGTCCACCCAAATGCCTTGAAATTTATCCCTAACTTTGATTTTGGGTAGGAGATCAATCTAGGCCTGGGCTCACTGAAAAATTCCTCTTCTGTGAAAATCCCTAATTTTCGGCAGTAGTGTAGGGTCCAAAACTGAAAAACCTCATAATTGGATTCTGCTTCAATAGAAAGATGCGCCCTAAGGAGGAGAATTGTTCCACCTTACTTTTGTTGAAAATCTATGGAGGAAGATCTACAAACTAGGAATCCCTAGTTCCCTTAGTTGCACAGTTTCTTCTTCTTAGGTTAGCTTTGATACCATTTTAGTTTTTCTATCATTAAGCTAGCATAACATTAGGATCTTTAACTGAGAGAATAATAAGTACAATAATAAAACACAAGAGACAACAAACATAGTTTTTATCCTTGGGGAAACCATAAATGGTGAAAACCCCGCAACTTCCTCTAAGAAAGAGTCGGCACCAAAAGTAGAACCCAAAACAGTAAGAGATCTCCTGACAGCAGTAACCTTCTTCTTGTCTAGCCCCAGTGTCTTCTCCTTCCTCAACTATGCACTACACTTGAGTGTGTATGAGTTGTGTGATAAATAGACAGTCCAGCTCTCTATTTATACTAATGTCGACATGACTAAAACCCTACTAGGGCCGACCTCACTAGGAGAATCTAATAACCCTAGTGCCCCGAAACTCTGGGGACTTTAACCCTTAGACAAGAGGAGGGTTACCCACAATGACTTGACATTTACATTATAGATCTTCCCTATAGTAAGATGACTCAAGTACATCCCGGAATAAACATCGGGTTACAATATATAAGAAATACAAATGAAATACATTCCAAAGTTACATATAAATCAAAATTATTTTCTATACGTGACTTTTATGTTAGTTTTTCAACATTAAGATAGCATTAATAGGATCTTTAACTAAGAGAATAACAAGCACAACAATCAAACACGAGAGACACTGAACACAGTGTTTTTCCTTGGGAAAACCATAAATGGAGAAAACCCCACAACTTCCTCAGAGATAGAATCAACACCAAAATAGAAAATCCCAATACAGTAAGTGACCTCCCGACAACAGTAACCTTCTTCTTATCTAGCTCTAGTTTCTTCTCCTTCCTCAACTATGCGCTACACTTAAGTGTGTATGATTTGTGTGATAAATAGAGACTCCAGTTCTCTATTTATACTAATCCCAGCATGACTAAAACCCTACTAAGGCCTACCTCTACTAGGAGAGTCTAATAACCCTAGTGCCCCATAACTGCGGGGACTTTAACCCTTAGACAATCAGAGGGTTACCCACTATGACTTGACATGACTTGTTTACATTATAGATCCTCCTGATCGGAACATCAGGGAATGAAAACATGACTCAATTACATAATAGATACATCCTGGAATAAACATCGAGTTACAAGACATAAGATACATAGATGAATACATTCTAAAGTTACAAATACATCAACACTCCCTCTTAACTAGGAAGGTATTCTTTCAACACAATTTTCATCACTGGTCTTCTTCTCTGCATCAACTAGATCATCTCGTCATATTTGTCTTCAATCCTTCTTAGTATTCAAGTCTTCTTTGTCTTCGAGTCTTCTTCGTCTTCAAGTTTTCAAGTCATATTATTCTTCAAGTCTTCTACATCTTCAAGTATTCAAGTCATATTATTATTCTTTATCACGGGATCTGCATCATCATGACTATTGGCTCATAACTACTAGATCATCACTCGATCTGGATCGTCATCAAGTCTGGATCATCTCATCTAGATCATTGATTTTGGATCATCATCACAACTAGATCATCACTTGATCTGGATCAACAGCAAGTCTGGATCATCTCATCTGGATCATTTTATCTGGATCATCATCAAGTCTAGATCGTCATCTGCTATCTCTTAATAGTGCTATCTCGATTCTTCTCATCACAAGAAGTTCTACAGAGTCAATCCTGTAGGACTACCCTTCATGTAGGTCTTCATCAGCACTTATATCTGACACTTAAGTCAGAATGGCCTGCCCAGCTCTTACATCTGGCCTCATCTTATTAGAAAGGCACGCCCAACACTCACATTTGACCTCATCTTGTCAGAAAGGCTCAGCACTTATATCTAACCATGTGCAAGCACACCACATTGGAAAGGCTCTGCACTTACATCCGACCTCATCTTGTCAGAAAGGCACAGCACTTACAATTGACCATGCTCAAAAGCACTGCATCGAAAAGTCTCATCACTTACAATACGACCATGCATGAAGCACCGCATCAGAAATGGATCAGCACTTACAATCTGACCATGCATGAAGCACTGCATCAGAAAGGGCTCAACACTTACAATCTGACCATGCACAACGCACCGCATTAGAAAGGGATCTCAACTTACAATCTGACCATGCACGAAGCACTGCATCAGAAAGGGCATGCACTCACATCTGATCATGGAGGAACTAATCCTACTATCGCATCAGAATGGCCCCCAGTCCTAAGCTAAGCTACCTGGTAACTAACCAGGTGCCTCCATTCCTAGAATGGCAATTTCCATTACATCTGACCTACTCGTTAGAATGGCCAACACTCACATCTGACATGGGAGGAACCTAATCCTTTAGCCATGACATAATGGTTCAGCCCTTACATCTGATCAAGTGGGAACACATCCCTCTATCACATCAGAATGGCTTCTCAGTCCTAGACTGAGTGTTTCTGGTAACTAACCAGGTGCCTCCATTCCCAGAATGGCAGTTGCCCTTACATCTGTCCTACTCGATAGAATGGACAACACTCATATCTAACATGGAAGGAACCAATCCTCTCACCATGACAGAATGGCTCAGCCCTTACATCTGACCATGGAAGGAACCAATCCTCTCACCATGACAGAATGGCTCAGCCCTTACATCTGACCATGGAAGGAACCAATCCTCTCACCATGTCAGAATAGCTATGGGTCTCATCACTTTATCTTGGAGGAAACCTCAATCTGGAGAACACCAAGCTTCTCCCTGAAGTACTCAAACTTCAGCCTAGCTAATGGCTTCGTCAATACATGAGCTATCTATTCCTCTGTTGCAACATACTGGAACTTCACTGATCCCTTATGCACCATATCCCTGATATAGTGATACTTGATCTCAATATGCTTCGAATTGTCATGGAACACAGGATTCTCTGACAACTTTATGTAACTTTGATTGTCACAATGTATACAAGTAGTATCCAACTGGAGATCAAATATATTAGACAGTAGCTTCCGCATCCATACTGCCTCACAACTAGCTGAACAAGCTACGACATACTCTGCTTCAGTTGTACTCAGTGCCACACAAGATTGCTTCCTGCTAAACCAAGAGATCACATCTGATCCCATGCTGAAGCAACCTCCTGAAATGCTCTTCCTATCGATGGCACTTCCTGTCCAATATGAATTGACATAAACCTCTAGGTTAATCTTCTTATTTGACTCATACTTGATCCCATAGTCAACTGTACCCCTCAAGTACCTCAGAATATGCTCTGCAGCAATCAAGTGAACATTTCTTGGATCTGTCAAGGACTGGATCAAGGTGTTCATAGCAAAGCAAATGTCTTGTCTCATGTTCGTCAAGTACATCAATAACCCAATCATCTGACGATACATCGTAGCATCAACCAACTCTGCTGAAGCATCACTCAATAGCTTTAGGTTTGATGCCATAGGTGTGGCCATGGCTTTGCAGTCCATCATCCCAAACCTCTTCAGGATCTCTACTGCATACTTCCCTTGTCCAAGGAAGATTCCATCTACGCTCTGCCACACTTCCATGCCTAAGAAATAATGCATCATACCCAAGTCCTTCATTTCAAAATCAGCAGCAAGCTTTCTCTTCATATCAGCAATCAACTCATTCGTGCCTGTCACAAATAGATCATCTACATATAGTAGGAGCATCATTGGGTTGCCGTCTTCAACCTTGTAGTAAAGGTTGGAATCTGCTTTACTTTTGGTAAAGCCCAAACTAGATAGAAAGCTGTCAATTCTGTCGTACCAAGTCCTGGGTGCCTGTTTCAAACCATACAGGGCTTTCTTCAATCTGCATACATGAGACTCTTTGTCATGTGTCTCAAAACCGAGTGGTTGTTCTACATACACTTCCTCTTCCACTACACCATTCAAGAAAGTAGTCTTGACATCCATCTGGTGTATCTTCCATTTTATCACTACAGCCAGATCAAGTACTGATTTGATGGAAGTGTATCTGGATACAGGTGCAAAGATTTCTTCATAATCTATTCCTTCTTTCTGAGAGAAACCTCGAGCCACAAATCTTGCTTTATATTTTTCAATGCTACCATCTACAGCATGCTTGATCTTGTAGATCCATTTGGAAGTTACAACTCAATTCCATTATGGTCTTTGGACAACATCCCAAACATCATTCTTCATGATCGATTGATATTCTTAGATCATAGCATCCTTCCATTCTTTCCATTATGTTTCTTCTTCATAACTGGAAGTTTCTTTATCAATGAAATCACATAGTAAAGCTACATACCTGGAGCAAGATCTGGTCCTATTTCTTTCTCTGTGATTCTCTTCTAGAGCCCCATATCTTTCTGCACCTTAGATAAGTTCTCATACCCAAGCAGGTTTCCTCTTATGAGGATTCTTCTCTAGAGTTGGATCTATAGGTCTTTGTGGTTCTTCAAATTCTCGATCTTCTTCTTGAATTTCTTCGTTCATGGTTGTATCATGAATTCTGGGTGCTTCTGCTTCTTCAGGTTCTTCAGCAGGTCTCTTTCTAGATTTGTTGTAAGCTGTGTCTTCATCAAATGTCACATCCCTACTGATTTCAATCTTCTTATATCCTGGGAAATATATTCTGTAAGCATTCGAGCTTTCAGAGTATCCCACAAATATACCCTTCTTTCCTGAAGGATCTAATTTTGTTCTCTTCTCTTTTGGAATGTGTATGTATACAGGACAGCTGAATATTTTGAGATGGATGAATTCTGGTTTCTTTTTGGAGAAGACTTCTTTAGGAGTCTTGTTCTCGAGTACTCTATGTGGAGTACGGTTATGCACATACACCACTATTCTGGGAGCTTCTACCCAATAATGCATAGGAAGATCTTGATCATGAAGCATAGCTCTTGCAGCTTCCATGATAGTTCTGTTCTTCTATTCCGCAATCCCATTCTATTGTGGATTATAAGTAGTGGAAAAATCCCTCTTAATCCCTGATTCTTTACATATCTCTTTGAATTCATTCAAAGTGAATTCTCTGCCATTATCTGATCGAAAAGTCTTGATCTTATTTTCAGTGTGATTCTCGATCAAGGCTTTGAATTCCTTGAATTTGTTGAATACTTCGTCTTTGTTCTTCATGAAGTAAACCCATGTCTTCTTAGAAAAATCATCAATAAAAGAAACATAATATGCATACCCGCTTAGTGAGCTTGATGACATAGGATCGCATACATCAGAGTGGATGGTTTCCAAGATTCCTTTTGCTTTGCTTTCACTACTTGGAAATGTCTTCTTTGTGTTCTTTCCTTTCGCAAATCCTTTGCAGACCCCATCATGTTTTGCTTGTATTTCTAGAATACCTTCAACAACTTTGCTTGCAAGAGGTAGTTCTCTGTAATGCACATGTGCAATCCTTCTTTGCCAAAGTTCACTTGGCTCTACTATGTCATGGACCAAGGCTTGTTCTGGATGGCCCTTTGATTTGTACAAATCTCCTTCTTGTTCATCAATCACTACTACATCATCGATAGTCTTTCCTCTTGGCCACATGATGACTTGCCCATCTATGAATGCAACCCTCATTCCTTTTGCATCCAATGATGATATGGAGAGAAGGTTCTTCTTGAGTCCTGGCACAAACAATACTTATTTCATTGTTAGAAACTTTCCAAAGTCTAGTTTGTAGGAAGATTCCCCACTACCTTTTATTGGATATTGGTAGTCATCTCCTAGCTTCACCTTGTGAGGTGATTCATGTTCTGAGAGTTTCACAAAGGATTCCTTGAATCCAGTCATATGTTTGGTGTATGTTTGGAAGCCCCACTATCTATAATCCAATCATCACTTCCATGAGTAATGTTACCTTGAGAGTGGAGATCAAAACATATTCATCCTCTCTTGAAGAATATTCACTTTCATATATGCTTCTCTTTGATGAAGGTTCATCATCCTCTGCAGCATGAGCATGATGTCTTTTCTTGCTTCCCTTCTTCTTGTGAGAGCTACTTTTGTTCTTAGTACAATCTCTAGGAAGGTGTCCTTTTTCATCACATGTATAACAAATTTACTTAGACTTATCTCTAGGATTTCTTGAGTTATACCTATGATGAGAGTACTTACTTCTGTGATGGTTGGATCTAGATTTCTTGGATTTGTATTGTAAGAGCTTGATCTTCACTTCCCATATTCTCTTCTCGAGCTACTATCTGAGATTCTTCTTGAGAGAATTCTTCCCATAGTGTGCTGAACTTGACTAACTTCTTTCTAACATAGATCCCTTGAATGAAAGAGTCCCATGTCCTAGGGAGACCATTGAAGGTAGTCATCACAATTTCTACATTCTCCACTTCTTCATCTACTGCTTCTAATTGTTCCTTGATATGAGAAACCCTTGTGAAGTAAGACTGGATGGTCTCTGTATTCTAAATCTTCACATTCTTCAGTTGATTCCTCAGAGTCATTTTCTGGTTTATGTTCTTCCCTTCAAACAGTTTGGTTAGGGCATCAAACATAGCTTTAGATGTCTTGAGAGAGGACACATGTGGGATGAGGTGATCCTTGATAGAATTAGAAATGATCCTATTTTCCATAACCATCTTCTTCTTATGTAAGGACTTAGCCTCATCTCCCTCTGGAACTGGAACCTCCTCATGGATGTAGGAGTCTAACTCATTTTCTTCCAGGACCAAGGAGATCCTATACTTCCAAGCTCAGAAGTTATCAGCTCCCTCAATATTTTCACCAAGCTTGGTATGATGAGACATCTTAACTAAGAACCTCAAATGGAAATACAAAATATTTATATCTTACGAGGTCAAGATGTCGAATCTAGATTTGGAGCTGAAATCCTACAGTACTGGATTAGGAGCAAATTAGGGTTTTGCTTTTTTGGAGTTCTGTCCACCCAAATGCCTTGAAATTTATCCCTAACTTCAATTTTGGGGAGGAGATCAATCCAGGCTTGGGATCACTAAAAAATTCCTCTTTTGTGAAAATCCCTAATTTCTGGTAGTAGTGTTGGGTCGAAAACTGAAAAACCTTAGAATTGGATTCTGCTTCGACAGAAAGATGTGCCCTAAGGAGGAGATTTATTCCACCTTACTTTTGCTAAAAATATGTGGAGGAAGATCCATAAACTAGGAAGCCCTAGTTCCCACAGCTGCATAGTGTCTTCTTCTCAGGTTAGCTCTAATACCATGTTAGTTTTTCAACATTAAGCTAGCATTATTATGATCTTCAACTGAGAGAATAACAAGTGCAGCAATCAAACACGAGAGACAATGAACACAGTGTTTTTCCTCGGGGAAACCATAAATGGAGAAAACCCTGCAACTTCCTTAGATATGGAATCAGCACCAAAATAGAAAATCCTAATACAGTAAGTGATCTCCTGACAAAAGTAACCTTCTTCTTATCTAACCCCAATGTCTTCTCCTTCCTCAACTATGCACTACACTTAAGTGTGTATGAGTTGTGTGATAAATAGAGAGTCCAGTTCTCTATTTATACTAATCTCGGCATGACTAAAACCCTACTAGGGCCGACCTCTACTAGAAGAGTCTAATAACCCTAGTGCCCCGGAATTGCAGAGACTTTAACCCTTAGACAATCGGAGGGTTACCCACTATGACTTGACATGACTTGTTTACATTATAAATCCTCCCGATCAGAACATCAGGGCATGACAACATGACTCAATTACGTAATAGATACATCCCAAAATAAACATCGGGTTACAAGACATAAGATACATAGATGAATACATTCCAAAGTTACAAATACATCAACATTTTAAACCTGTTCTTGTGTATATACGCAGATTTGAGCATTAAACCTGTGTACATCCGGATGTGTGCAAAAGGCCAAATAGTTTTGGAGTTTTCCTTGATGTGGATCCAAGTCACTTATCTCTTGGCCTTCCATATGCCTTGAGATCACTCATATTTGACCTTCCATTACCCCATTGAAGCACTATATAAGGAACCCTTTGGATACATTGAGGGGGAGGAATTGAAGAGCAAGAAAACTATATTCCATTGTTGCCAGAGCTTATACTTGAGTCTGCATCCCTTTGTCCCTTGGAGCACTTTTTGTTCTTCCCAAGCTTTCCTTTTCTTGTGAGCTTCATATCGAGAGATGGAGGATTGAAGTGGTGGAGGCCTAGGTGGAGGACTCAGTTTCTCTGATTCACGGATGTGCCGACAGAGGTTGTCACTATTGTAATATCTGTTTTATATTAATAGAAATATCTTTTCCTATCCAATAATGTGTATTTAAATGAGTATTGAATCCATGGATTCTTTTAAATGCTTATATGTTAATGATTATATATGCTAGAGTAGGTCTAACACAATTATATATAGCATGCTTATCTTGTTTGCTGAATGTTGAGAGAGCAAATTATCAATACAAGCGAGAGTGAAAAGCTCAACGAGGATCTGTATCAACCATCTGGAATAAGGTATTTATCGAGATCCTTTATTGTTAGATGTTTGGTTTCTCTTGCATATAGGAAAGGATTGATTTCTGCAGTTACTCTATCTGTTGTGGTACCCCAAGCCATAGGAAGTTTTCTCCATAACACCCATGGACTCTGATATTCACTGTTGGAGTTTATAGTCCTGCTTCTTCTCTTATATCATAGACTAATGTCTTAATAGCCCCTCCAAAATTGAACATGTCAATCAAACCTAGTGGAGCAAATGAAATATTTGTTGCCATATTCTGCACAAAATTACAACAATATGATCTGTCAAGATATACAATGCAAATGGATTAGTCATCTTGATGTCAAATTTCAAGATAGGTAATCGTACTATTTACTTATGTGAGTTAGAAGGGTTGGCACTTGGTCATATACCTTATTGTAACAAGTGTAGTGAAGAAAGTAAGATCCCACTGTTTAAACCAATAGAAAGGTCTTGATCTTAGTTAGGTAAGGTCCTAATCGATGGACCCTTTGTTATTTAAAAGAGTTGGGTTGGTCCTTTTATGCAGGCATAGAGGCAGGAATATCCTCAAAGATCTTACCTTCAACATCATCGTCTTCTATTTTACAAGACAATATATCCTTATATTAAAGGATAAATTTATCTTGGAGGGAACTATAATATTTAGAGAGGTTTCCTGACGTCAAAAATACCTTGTCTTCCTATTATACTAAAGTTGATCTGGTAGTATATATTATGGATTGGAAAGTACTACTATTAGAAACCAGTCCATGTAGATTCTGTAGTTAGAATATTTACAAAGTTACAGTCTAAGTATTTCCTATGTTGTAGTGTTAAGATTACACTTGGTTGGTGTGAGTTCATAGTTTAGTTATGCAAGGAAACATGGTTGCAAGTCTACCATAGGTGCTCATGGGTTGCAATTTCTGCAATGGGGTTTTTCAAATATTAGAAGTGAGATCTGTAGACACTGAGAGGGGGGGTGAATCAGTGTATAGATTTTTATTACTTTTTCAACTTTAACAATCATCAACTGCTTCTTCAATACATCATTCATTAATGTATTATCACATTATCATTATATCATCAGCATTATTAACTATTACAGCACATCATCACCTATTATCATATCATCATCACATAGGAATCATAGCAAAACACAGTACACAAGATTTTTACGTGGAAACCCAAGTCCTGGGGGAAAAACCACGGAAGCCTTTATAATAATAATTTACCAGCAACAACTGGAAGGAGGCAACAACCCCCTTTGTTACAAAGACTTCAATTCTCCATTCACAACTGGAAGGAGGCTACATCCCCCTGGTTTACCGCTACAACCTGAAGGAAGCCTTAGCTCCCTAGATTTCCTTGCCCCGTCCTACCACCCTGATATGAAGATAGATACTGTTGAATCACAACCGCACTGATCCTGCGGACCTATTAACCAACACCTGCACCACACTGCTCAACCACTGTCATTGCTCATCAACTGTTCACTGCTCATTAACTGACCACTGCTCATCACAAATGTGCCACACTGTTCATCATCCTGTACAATCAATCTGTCTGATCTAGCTGTAGCAATCAATCTGTCTATATAAATCAATCTTCTGTTCACATCATTCGAGTTAGTCAATCTGAGTTTAACCAACCATACACGAGACTCAGTCCACCTGAGTCAAACCAACTGCTCATACAACTCAGCCAATATGAGTTAGACCAAATGCACATGTAGTAGCATGTGCTAATGCTGCTCAACTGAACCAATGTACTCACTTATAATTACCACTATTCACCATTGTACTATTGTCGTCAATGCATCATTTATAATTCTATACATTGTGTTTTCATCATACATCACTGAGTATCACTGTGTAAACATCACTGAGCATATCAAACTGAGCACATCATTGTTTAAACATCTCTAGCACTTCATACATAAACTGAGCATTTATCACTGTGTTTTATCATACATATATTACTGTGTACTAATTGTCATGCCACTGAGTGTGTTTTACTGAACATACCACTGTTTAAATATTACTAGGTACATATGTATATGCCACTGTGTAAATATATCGTGCATATATCATTGAATATACAAGTTACTGTGCATATCACTGTCATATCATCATATCACTGAGTAATCTGAGCCTCCTGAGCATATCACTGATCCTATCATCATATCACTGAGTATATGTTACTATGTGAAGAATACTAAACATACCACTGTTTCATCACCCTGTATGTGTCTATACTGCCATGCCTAAATACCACTGCTTCTCAATCATCAATCTGTTTCATCAACAATCACTGTAGATGACCTTTGATACTTTGCTGTAAGACTTGTTTTGTATCCTCTTACTGCTGCTGCCTTAAAACCTTAAAAATAAGCAGTCTGCTTATGCCCAAAACTGCTACCACTGTATGAGTACATCATGCATCATCATCTCATGCATTATATCATTGAGTGTATCATGTCATAGCATGCATATCACTGCTCCACATTTCCCACCATTGTATACTTTACTGTATGTATCATTGTACATGCACTGCTGTATACTTCACTGTATTGTTCATACACCACTGTACAAACTACTGCTCATCTCTGTCAAATTGTTTCACTTGTCTATTTACATCACTTATATTTCACTGATTTCACTACATATCCCATACTACTGCAAACATCTATAATGCTATTTATCACTGTTCATACTACTCACTCACTTTTCTCTCATACATATGTCACTTGTCAATGTTCTCATAAATACTGTAATATAGCATGTATTTGCTTAACTATTCAGACATACCTTGTCTACTATATTCATACAAACTATATTCATACCACTGTATTTAATTCATAGACATACCTTTTGTAGATGACTTCAAATCCAGCTCTTGAACTTCAGCTTTGACCTTTTTCAAAAAAATAAAAAAATAAAAAACTTGCACTTGTTCTTAGTCAAACTCAGACTGCTCTGTCCCCTGTCTTGATCAAAACTTCTTCAAGATTTCCCGTGAACTGTCCATCAATATACTCTTCAGTGCTCGATGAAAAACTTGGATAAATGTTCAAACCACTTTTGTCTTGATACTTCACTCAAATCCGCTGCATTACTACACTTCAAAAATCAGACATTTATATAAGGTAAGGCTGTCATACAAACAGTATTGCAAATATTCCCATGAGGTCTAGTCTTATGAAATTCTCAGTATGTACCAGCCCGATTTTCACAGTATTTAGCAGCCCAAAATTTCGCAGTGAAATGATGCCTGATCAAGGCAGACACTTCCTGTACCAGCTCAACAGAATGATTTTGTTTTACCCATTTGAGTGCCCAGAATAAACCAATATTATCGCAACTATATTATTTGGAGTGTCCAGAACATGCAGCACAGCACTATCAAGAACTTTGATATCTTTGAAGAATCTTGTCAATAATCCAGAACATGCCCGAACATCAGATTTTAGATTATCCACGGATTGCTCAGTGAAAAACCAAAGAATAAAAAAATATTTGTCAAAGGCCTTTGCTGCTGCTACAGATTTGGAGCTACGGCAGTCTCTGTCATCCCTGCGAAATTTTCTTAAACACATCCACGAAATTGCCTGAAGAGATACAAAAAATTGGAGCTTACACTTTAGACAAGTAAGGGTATTTTTATATGGTTCTCCATCCAAATTGCCTTGTAAATAGTTACGGGGCTGTTTCCTTTTTTTTTTCTTTATAATAAAAAGTGAAGTCACTCCCCTTTTGTTTTGTTTATTATGATAAATATTTTTTAAGAAAAAAAAATTCTTTAAAATATATTTTATTTTTAATTATATTCAGGCACTTTTTAAGGAAAAAAAAATCTTTAAAATATATTTTATTTTTAATTATATTCATGCACTTTTAAGGTAAAAAAAATCTTTAAAATATATTTTATTTTTAATTATATTCATGCACTTTTTAAGGTTTTTAAAAAAACATGTCATCTATTTTTTAAGTTTTAAGAATTATTTTAACTTTTAAAAATACTTTGAGGATGAGGGGTTTTAACACAAGTAATTTTATTTTTAATGTTATTGTGACTATGTTTTGTTACTTATTATAAGTTAGGGCATGGTTGTGGTACAGAGGAACCAATGACACAACTGGAAAACATCGAACCAGCTTGGGGTTACTTAACCACCCTCCAAGAAGTTCAGGGCTTTTGCCATTGTCCCAAGGGCTCCAAGGGCTTCAAGCTTGGGCTTGGACAAAGTCAAAAGGTCTCCTCTTACACAGACAACCACAAATCAAATACTAACCCTCAGGGGCTCCACAAGGGACACCAAGACTTAACTGTTGGCATCAATGACCAGACATTGTTGGCATCAATGACAACCTAATCAACAATCTCCCCCTTTGTCATTGATGACAACACTCAGGCTCCCCCCCTAAGAACAGGCTCCCCCTGTTCACAACTTCTCTCCCCCTTTGGCATCAATGGAAAAGGGAACATCCTTTGACAATACAGCTCCCCCTCAGGGCATGCTCCCCCTGTCAACAACTTCTCTTCCTTTCTGCATCAATGGCAACGAGAAATTTCTTTAGCAATACTGCTCCCCCTATCACTGGGCACTGCTACTGCTTATATGCTAGAACCAACTACTGTAGGATAATCTAGTACATAGCTCCTTTTACACTTCATAACACTGATTGATAGTCTTCAAAATGGTATTGGGTTTTTCCCAATATTTTCATCATTTCTGTTTTGATCATTGGTGCAATCTACTGAATTTATTTTCCATACTTTGGTAGGCTGATCACTGTTCATAACATTCGGTTGAACTTTCTTTCTTATCCAAACTTTAACTTCTCCCTGCATCCTGCAATGTTTCACAAAATGACCATAATGATAACAATTATAACATTGAACGGAAAACATACCTTGATTTATATCTGGAATTATTCTGTCATGAGTTCTGCAATGGATGGCTTTGTGACCATAGTTGTTACACTTGTAGCAGTGACCATTGAACATCATGGGATGTCCCTGAGCAAAGGATCTTCTTTGTGATGCAAGTTCTCTATTTCTATTCTTCCTTGAATCTTGCTGATCATGGGATCTACTGAAAATATCTGTATAACTATTAGCCTTTTCTTCTTTTCCCTTGGAACTTTCACTTTCTTCAATGTTCTTTTCAATCTTTGAATTTGTCTTCAACTGAGCAACTGCCTTGTTCAGATCTTCCTTTAGAGAGAGGATCTTCAATTCTTGCTTTTGACAAATTTCTATCTTTTCTTGGAGTTGTCTTGTTAGGTCTTCTTCAATTTTCTTGACTTCTTCTATCTGTTCTTTTAGATCAATGACAATACTGTCTTCCATCTGTCCTTTTATTTTTTGATTTTCTTTTCTGATTTTTGAGAGTTCCTTTTCAAAGTCAAAATTCGTCAGACATACCTTTCGTAATTCTATCTTCAAGGATTTGATTTCATCTTCTTGTTTTCTTCTTATTTTCTTTTCAATCTCATGATTGAAATGAATTCCCGTTTTGTCACTTGGATCTTCTTTTTGACTGGATGATTTTTCCTTCTGCATTTTTTCAAGTAAGATACTGATCTCACTATCTTTATCTTGAAGCTTGCGAGTCAATTCTTTCTCCTTATCTTCTAGCTGTCTTCTGAGCTTGTCAATTTCTTCTGATTGTCTTTTATTTTCAACAGCAGACTTCTCAAGTTGATCTTTTAGAGAGTTGGATATGGCTTCTTTGATTCTGGTAGCTTCTTCAACTTGGAGATTTAGATCAATTATAGTCTGTGTGTCTTTCTCAGATTCTTCTTGATTCCTCTTCTCAGATTTGTCCAATTTTTCTTGTAATACCTGGTTCTGTTTACAAAGTTTCTCAACCTTTTGCAAAGCATTAGAAATATCAATGTTTAAACATTCATTTCCATCATTTATCAAGAAACAATGAGATTCATCACATTTTGATGTATTACAATCTATGAATTTTGAATAGCACTTATCCTCTATACTCGATAGACATATTTCTTCAAAAACATTACAAATAGGGTGTTCAATAGACTTACCTTCATACTTACCTGGATCTTGTACTGACTTTTCTATGGAGTTTCCTTCTGCTTTTTGTTCTTCAATGGAGTACACTTGATCTAACTTCAGTGACAATTCTTCAATTGAGTTGCACTTTCCTATTTTCTTCTTTTGGAGATCTGTCAAATCTGCAGTCATGAGTTTCATAACTTATTCTTCATGTTCCTTAGAGGAGTAGAGATGTTCTATTTTGATCCATAGTTCCTTAACAGTGTTGCACTTTCCAATTTTCTCTTTTATGGAATCTGATAAGCCTTCAAGAATGGATTCCATAGCCATTGAATTATTTTTCTTTGCTTCCTTCTGAGCTGTTGTTTTCACTTTCTTCGGATGATCGTACCCAGTAAGCACTGACTGCCATACTCCACTGCCTTCTGCTTCAAGATAACCTTGCATTCTTCTTTTCCAGATCAAGTAATTTGTCCCACAAAACAATGGTGCTCCATTCACTAAAAACCCCATGGTGTGTCAAGGATCTTCTTCAAGCTGGTAAGGCTTTCTGTGAAGGACCCGCTCTGATACCAATTGTAGACACTGAGAGGGGGGGTGAATCAGTGTATAGATTTTTATTACTTTTTCAACTTTAACAATCATCAACTGCTTCTTCAATACATCATTCATTAATGTATTATCACATTATCATTATATCATCAGCATTATTAACTATTACAGCACATCATCACCTATTATCATATCATCATCACATAGGAATCATAGCAAAACACAGTACACAAGATTTTTACGTGGAAACCCAAGTCCTGGGGGAAAAACCACGGAAGCCTTTATAATAATAATTTACTAGCAACAACTGGAAGGAGGCAACAACCCCCTTTGTTACAAAGACTTCAATTCTCCAGCTACAACTAGAAGGAGGCTACATCCCCCTGGTTTACCGCTACAACCTGAAGGAAGCCTTAGCTCCCTAGATTTCCTTGCCCCGTCCTACCACCCTGATATGAAGATAGATACTGTTGAATCACAACCGCACTGATCCTGCGGACCTATTAACCAACACCTGCACCACACTGCTCAACCACTGTCATTGCTCATCAACTGTTCACTGCTCATTAACTGACCACTGCTCATCACAACTGTGCCACACTGTTCATCATCCTGTACAATCAATCTGTCTGATCTAGCTGTAGCAATCAATCTGTCTATATAAATCAATCTGTTGTTCACATCATTCGAGTTAGTCAATCTGAGTTTAACCAACCGTACACGAGACTCAGTCCACCTGAGTCAAACCAACTGCTCATACAACTCAGCCAATATGAGTCAGACCAAATGCACATGTAGTAGCATGTGCTAATGCTGCTCAACTGAACCAATGTACTCACTTCTAATTACCACTATTCACCATTGTACTATTGTCGTCAATGCATCATTTATAATTCTATACATTGTGTTTTCATCATACATCACTGAGTATCACTGTGTAAACATCACTGAGCATATCAAACTGAGCACATCATTGTTTAAACATCTCTAGCACTTCATACATAAACTGAGCATTTATCACTGTGTTTTATCATACATATATTACTGTGTACTAATTGTCATGCCACTGAGTGTGTTTTACTGAACATACCACTGTTTAAATATTACTAGGTACATATGTATATGCCACTGTGTAAATATATCATGCATATATCATTGAATATACAAGTTACTGTGCATATCACTGTCATATCATCATATCACTGAGTAATCTGAGCCTCCTGAGCATATCACTGATCCTATCATCATATCACTGAGTACATGTTACTGTGTGAAGAATACTAAACATACCACTGTTTCATCACCCTGAATGTGTCTATACTGCCATGCCTAAATACCACTGCTTCTCAATCATCAATCTGTTTCATCAACAATCACTGTGGATGACCTTTGATACTTTGCTGTAAGACTTGTTCTGTATCCTCTTACTGCTGCTTCCTTAAAACCTTAAAAATAAGCAGTCTGCTTATGCCCAAAACTGCTACCACTGTATGAGTACATCATGCATCATCATCTCATGCATTATATCATTGAGTGTATCATGTCATAGCATGCATATCACTGCTCCACATTTCCCACCACTGTATACTTTACTGTATGTATCATTGTACATGCACTGCTGTATACTTCACTGTATTGTTCATACACCACTGTACAAACTACTGCTCATCTCTGTCAAATTGTTTCACTTGTCTATTTACATCACTTATATTTCACTGATTTCACTACATATCCCATACTACTGCAAACATCTATAATGCTATTTATCACTGTTCATACTACTCACTCACTTTTCTCTCATACATATGTCACTTGTCAATGTTCTCATAAATACTGTAATATAGCATGTATTTGCTTAACTATTCAGACATACCTTGTCTACTGTATTCATACAAACTATATCCATACCACTGTATTTAATTCATAGACATACCTTTTGCAGATGACTTCAAATCCAGCTCTTGAACTTCAGCTTTGACCTTTTTCAAAAAAATAAAAAAATAAAAAACTTGCACTTGTTCTTAGTCAAACTCAGACTGCTCTGTCCCCTGTCCTGATCAAAACTTCTTCAAGATTTCCCGTGAACTATCCATCAATATACTCTTCAGTGCTCGATGAACAACTTGGATAAATGTTCAAACCACTTCTGTCTTGATACTTCACTCAAATCCGCTGCATTACTACACTTCAAAAATCAGACATTTATATAAGGTAAGGCTGTCATACAAACAATATTGCAGATATTCCCATGAGGTCTAGTCTTATGAAATTCTCAGTATGTACCAGCCCGATTTTCACAGTATTTAGCAGCCCAAAATTTCACAGTGAAATGATGCCTGATCAAGGCAGACACTTCCTGTACCAGCTCAACAGAATGATTTTGTTTTACCCATTTGAGTGCCCAGAATAAACCAATATTATCGCAACTATATTATTTGGAGTGTCCAGAACATGCAGCACAGCACTATCAAGAACTTCGATATCTTTGAAGAAGCTTGTCAATAATCCAGAACATGCCCGAACATCATATTTTAGATTATCCACGGATTTCTCAGTGAAAAACCGAAGAATAAAAAAAATATTTGTCAAAGGCCTTTGCTGCTGCTACAGATTTGGAGCTACGGCAGTCTCTGTCATCCCTGCGAAATTTTCTTAAACACATCCATGAAATTGCCTGAAGAGATACAAAAAATTGGAGCTTACACTTTAGACAAGTAAGGGTATTTTTATATGGTTCTCCATCCAAATTGCCTTGTAAATAGTTACGGGGCTGTTTCCTTTTTTTTTTCTTTATAATAAAAAGTGAAGTCACTCCCCTTTTGTTTTGTTTATTATGATAAATATTTTTTAAGAAAAAAAAATTCTTTAAAATATATTTTATTTTTAATTATATTCAGGCACTTTTTAAGGAAAAATTTTTTTAAAATATATTTTATTTTTAATTATATTCATGCACTTTTAAGGTAAAAAAAATCTTTAAAATATATTTTATTTTTAATTATATTCATGCACTTTTTAAGGTTTTTAAAAAAACATGTCATCTATTTTTTAAGTTTTAAGAATTATTTTAACTTTTAAAAATACTTTGAGGATGAGGGGTTTTAACACAAGTAATTTTATTTTTAATGTTATTGTGACTATGTTTTGTTACTTATTCTAAGTTAGGGCATGATTGTGGTACAGAGGAACCAATGACACAACTGGAAAACATCGAACCAGCTTGGGGTTACTTAACCACCCTCCAAGAAGTTCCGGGCTTTTGCCATTGTCCCAAGGGCTCCAAGGGCTTCAA
Organism: Pseudotsuga menziesii; assembly: GCA_001517045.1. NCBI lineage: Eukaryota > Viridiplantae > Streptophyta > Pinopsida > Pinales > Pinaceae > Pseudotsuga > Pseudotsuga menziesii. The sequence goes on from LPNX010480510.1 coordinate 501,376, forward strand.
TCTTGGACTTGGACAAAGTCAAAAGGTCTCCTCTGACACAGACAACCACAAATCAAATACTAACCCTCAGGGGCTCCACAAGGGACACCAAGACTTAACTGTTGGCATCAATGACCAGACATTGTTGGCATCAATGACAACCTAATCAACAAGATCTTTATTGATGGTTCAAATGGAAGTTTGTAAGGTACCATAACTGACCCTTGTGGATTGTGGCACACCCTCAATGAACAAGCTTGTAGCAATGGACATGGGAGCTTGCTTATGTGGTAGTGGAAGGTTCCAGTTGTGGCATGTTGAAGTTCATGTAATAGCTAAAAGTTGCAGCATCACTTTTTCTATCACTTTTGAATACAAGAATGGTTCTATAACAGTCATGTAAATGTACAAATATATATTTTGTACAAACTATAAAGGTGGATAAGACTTTTTACAGTCACACCATGGTTAATTAAAAATACAAAAACTGAGGAAGGTTATCCTTCCAAGAGATACCTTGTTCCCCGTGTGTTTTCTAATGTGATTATGTTTTATTTTTTGCTACAAAAATATTTACGATGCTTGATTTTTGGCAATCCAAAGGGTTTTCTAAAATTTTCATAATCTTGCTTAGGTAGCAGAAAATTTATAGTCATCATAGAGTGTGGATTTTCATAGTTTTATCAACCTAATGTGCATGATTCCTAGGCTAACTGCGTACATTGTTGTCGGTCCTACACATTTTGGTTGATTTTGTCAACGATCATCAGGGGGCTGAACCATCTCCTAAGGTTGTAATAAGAATCACTCTACACCACTTTCCCTAAACTTGGAATCTTACTTTCAATTCAAATTTAGAGAAAATAGTTAAAGATTACGTAACCTTTATTGGAGTGATAATGTAAATCTCATACTCCAATACTTCAAGGGTGATAGAAAAAGATGCATTCTTTTGTAGAAGCATGAGTCCGTTTGAAAACCAGTGACAAAAAATGTAATCAAAAGTTAATGTGTATAATTTGGTCATGATAATTAAAAAAATGTGCATGAAACATGACCATACCTTTATGAGAATAAACTGCACATGAGCCGTCCCAATCACCTACTGCTACCTCTGCTGAAAAATGCACATTTTGTGGATTAATGCTCCCTAAAATCCTTTTTGGATTTTCATCATGACGCATATTTATCTTTTCTTCTTTGTTCCAGGAAGCTCCCTGGGAATTGAATAGTCCCAGAACTCTTGTATATTTTTTCATGTTCCATATCTTCAATAGACTGTAACAAACCATTCGTCAGAAACAGATTTCCATTAAACCTGCTAAATCTACATCCTTTATTCCATTTATATTTGATGAAAGGGATGATAAATTATGTTTCACTCTACAGAAATGAGCCATTTACCTCTTCCCATCAAAATTGGGGTCAACAAACAAGCAATCCTAAGTAGGTCGGCCAAGAAAGAGTGCCTGCGGTATAGAATCATCTGGGAGAACAAGCTTTCTCAACAACTCAAAGTTGTGTTCATCGGGTTTGTCATTGCAGGACCAATAAGGATAATTTAGATTCTTTCATTTTTCCTATTCAACTGAGTTCCATGGCTAAAATTCCCATTACTAATCATACAAGTTAATTTTAGTAATAGTGCACTAGGAAATTTAGTTGTTGTGTGTTATGAGTGATCTAAGGTTACTTCAATGCAACCAGCTGTGTGAATGCACCACTAGAATATTATTCCAATTTCCTTGTCATACTCACATGAATTGGACTCAAGAACAACTCAACAAAGCCATTGAAACTTCACAAAATAATTTGTCTAGGCTCAATGTTTCTGTATGAAATTATCTTGAACTAACAATTTTGAAATTATTTGAGGGTTCTTCCGGAATCATCGCATCTGTTTTTTAATCGATGTTTTGGACCAGACTACCATGGACCATGACTCCATGATCCTGGTGATGGACCAAATTAGTCTGGTCCAAAACATTGATTCAAAAACAAATGCGATGATTTCAAAAAAACCCTCAAACAATGATATTCATCACAGCAGTCTGAAACTCGAAAGTTGTGAAATGCTCTATACCTGACATAAATAGGGAAACCACCAATAAACCTAGCATATGTTAGAATAATCAACCCATAGTTAGCTACCTTAGACATTAATTTAATTATTTTTGTCTTCTTTGCCTAGTTCATGTGTCCCACCTTATGCAAGTTGTCAATTACCTATCCATAGTGGTCCAACTTGCCTAATTTGACCCATGTATCACTTGGAAAACCTCAAGGAATCAATTCTACTTAATTCCTGGTCTCCTAGGCACCCTTCTACTTTTTCTGCTTTATTGCCTACTTTTTCAGTGCTTTAAGGCAATAGGGAAAGTTTGACTAGGTGAGGTGAACTAGTTTTTTGTCCTATTAATCCTCCACTCTTTTCTCCTTGCAAAATCATGTATGAGTTTTCATTCCATCACTCTTTAGCTTGCCTAAGCACTTTTTCCAATTCGTGAGCTCCATGACTGATTTGGGATCAGCTTTTTGCACCTGTGGGGGATTTGCTTAATTTTAGTAAGCCTACTTTATGCTAGATTCGAATTGCTCCTCATGCATTCAAATACCTTATGTAATTATTTAATGAAGAAACCTATTATGTTATAGGGTTGGATATTGTACACTTATTCAATACAGTTTAGTGTTCAGCTCATTATTCAATCTCTTTTGTGAGTGATTTTGCATGTTCACTTGATAAATGTTGTGAGTAAAATTAATCTATCACTGGGTTCAATTTCCACATGGTATTAGAGCCATTGTAGATCAATTTCTCTCCTTCAAAACTATTTTGCAGGTTCGACATCAGTGACCGGGATCCTTCTACTGATAACCGGGACAAATTTCTAAGCTATGGATCAATCTCTGAAGATTATCTTGACTCCCTTCAATTTATTTGAATGGAAAGCAGAGATGGAGATACTGTTGAGAGAAAAAGTCCTCTACAGGGTGACTATGGAAATAGAAGAAGATCCCAATGCAGCTGCAGAGAATATTAAATGGCACAACAGGAGGGATGAGGCCTGTGGTCTCTTGTGTCCGAGTATTTCTAGAGAACTCCTTTTTCCATCTTGATGGATTGACATCACCGAATGAAGTATGGGAGAATCTTACTAATCTTTTTGTAAAGATAGATGAGATGAGGGGACATCAAATCGAAAATGAGCTGATTTCCCTGAGTCCCAATAGCTTTGAATCTCTGCAACTCTATTTCTCCAAGTTCAAAGCACTTGTTTTGCAACTAAAACAGTGTGGGATTGAAAAGAAGGATGATCAGTTGGTCTTGGCCATTCTCTTGAAGTTTGTCCCTGACTATTCAGTGTTTGTTTCAACCTTCTATGCCAAAAAACTAACAGCTCGAACCTGGAAGATGCCTAGCCTTGCAAAATTCATGGAATCTCTCACACAAGAACAAGACAAGCTGGTGATGATGGGCACCATCAAACCATCCAAAGATCAAGCTCTGATTGCTGGAGATTTGAGGGTGGATTCAAAAAGAAAAAAGAAAGCTAAAAAGCCACCTGAGCAAAAGAGAGACGAGAACAAGTCTCCAGAGGAGCCACAAGGTTCCAAGAAGAATAACCAGAAGAAGAAAAACAAAGGAGAAATGAGCAAGTGCACATACTGCAATAAGGGAAATCACATTGAAAGCTCTTGTATGAAGAAGCAAATAGACATGCTGACCCAACTCCTAGAGAAGAATGGCATCTCCCTTCCAGACAGCTCAAAGAAGATAGAAGGAGGATCAATTTTAGATGACAGGGAGAGAGTTCATACATTGGTTGTTGGCACATCAAGCTCACCCAGTTTTATCATTGATTCTAGAGCTTCAAGACACATGGTTTTGACCAAGGAGGCATTATCCTCACTTGACATGTCGAAGGGACCACCTATAGTACTGGGAGATGACTCTCTCACTGAAAGTTTAAGCAAAGGGAGGATTGATCTTGATCATGTTCAGTTCAGCAATGTGTTGTATGTGCCTGGTCTTCCTTCCAACCTCTTGTCAGTGTACCAGATGACTCACACTGGGTCTCCTAAGAAGGTCATATTCTCCCCTGATGAAGTTGAGATCACAGAGATCTCAAGTGGTAAAGTCATTGCAAAAGGAGTTGCGATTCATGCTCAAAAGGTATACATGTTCTCACACTTCCTACCCTACTCAAACCCCTCTGCTCTTCTGATTCATGCTAATGAGGAAAGAAAGATTTGGCATGAA
>LPNX010480510.1:505803-530008 GCA_001517045.1 Pseudotsuga menziesii
ATTTCCTAGGAAAACACCTAGAGCATAAATTTGAGAGAGCTAGTCATGAGAGAACCTGCACCCCTCGAGCTGATCCATAGTGATGTTGCTGGCCCATTCCCTCATATGTCCATGAGTCGCCAAATATGCATTGAATTTCATAGATGACTTTTCCAGGTATTGCTGGGTTTACTTCCTGAAACACAAGTCTGAAGTTTTTGGCCTCTTCAAAGTCTTTAAGGCTTTGGTTGAAAACCAGTCTGGGAGGAAACTCAAGGTCCTCATATCTGACAATGGTGGTGAGTATGTCAAGTCTGAGTTTATTAATTATTGTGCAGATGCAGGCATTCAGATGCAGCATTCTATCCCTTACACACTGTTACCTCCTGATTTGACAGGGATATCCACAGGGCTGCAAGAGAGAATGATCGAGTTCAAAGGCCACCTACAAGAAGCTTCAAAGCTATTTTCTGAAATGTTAAAGAAAGGAATCATCCCAAACACTGTAACTTTCAATACCATGATGATGCTTTAAGTTTAGAAAGTGATGCTGGTTCAATTGAAAATCAAAGAGTCCATAGCCAAAAGACATCAGGAAAAGAGGCTGCTGGTCATTACACAGAGGTATTTGACAGTGTGACAAGTTCAGATAGTGATAGTTCAGACTGTGAAATTTTGGAGGGATGTCATATATTCGGATTTCAAAGGATAAAATTCAGGAGTTTTCAAAGCATGTGCCTGTGCAGATAGGGTTGGCTAACCTACTGCAAATCAAAGCAAGTCTTGTGGCCACCTTTGGGTTAGAGTTCTGTTATGCTGCCATGTTGCTAAAGAATTCTGGAGTGTTGCACGGTCTTTATTTGTTGATGAGAGTAGCCAAGGATATTCATGGATTGCAAGCATTAAGGAGTGTGCTGAGCAGAGAGAACCCTCGAAGAAGAAGAAATTAAGGATCAGTAGAAAACTTGAAGCTCATGCTTCACCAATGCAAGACTTCAAGATGAAGACCCTTTGGGAGCATTTTCCAGAGAATCAACCCCTAACTGTTGCATGCTGAGAATTGAACATCTGGAAGAGACACAAATGCAATAGAGAGAGGTGCTAGAAAAATACATCTATCAGCATCAACTGTCACCGGCTCTGAAGAAGGTATCTCACCCTCAGGAGTTACACATCCAGAGTTTTCATTGAGAAGCATAGTTTGGATGTGGAGATTACCATCCTTAGCTGTTAAATGATACTCCAGCCTAGTTCTTTTGTTTCCTGTGCTTGCAATCAAATTCTTTAGCCCCCGTGCATTTGAAAACTTCAAGCCTGTATTCATCTCTTCTGTGAAAATTCCTGAAATGGTAGAGAACTGCACAGAGATACGAGTGTCCCTGCTAAAGTTGATCAGCAGTAAAGTGATTCCTCTCTGGCAAAACGACCACACAGAAAGAATTACTGGAGTCGTTAAAAGAAAGAAAGAAAAAATATTTGATATATTATACATGTATTTGCTTTACCATATCCATACTGCTGTTAAGTATGCAATCATTGAGCCACGCCGTGGGCAGAATTTACAGGTTGTTAAAGCTATCAGTCGCCAATGATGCTGAGAACACCGAGTCTTAAAGTTAGTGGTCACCGAGTTCAGTTGCATGCATAGAGACTAGATTCACGTCCTCATCGCAAATTTTGGGCATCCATTTGGCATGGCTCGGCGATGCACTGACCGTAATTATCAGCCTACCTATAAGATGGTGCTACCACCACCCAATTTCATCAACAGTAGTGGTTTTAACTATTATCATTATGTCACCCGAGTTAAAGCAACCGAGTCGTGGAATTGTGGAGTCGGGTTTTACATTCGGCAACCATCAACGTTAATCGGGGAGCTGCGTGGACCAACACCTATCCACCATATGAATCGGTGGCCGATTCCATTAGCTGACAGTGGACGGAAGACTTAACGCAGATCCAGAATTCTTCATGGGTTTTTTGTGGGCATCCTCTTGTTTGGCCCGATAATATCTGAGCATGTTTGAAGGGGATTTTATGGGTGGAAACTTGGCGTTTAGAAGACAGTTGTAATAGCCATCAACAAAGATCACCGAATGGATTGATATGATACAGTCATAAAGTTGCCACTTAGTCGCTCTTTTAAAAAAATCTATGGTTTATGGTATCCCGTGGAAGCAGCCACTCAAGTATAATGATTTGGTTACCCTTTATGCTTTTTAGTTGTCCACGCTTGGGTGGAATCAGTGGCTCTGTCTTAGTTAGGTAGAATTTCCTCAAATAATGGGATTTCCCCAAATGGAAAGGCACTAAAACTTTAGTTAGATTAGATTTCTTTTTGACAAAGTGATAGTTACTTTTAGTTAAGGGGAAAAAGGTGGATCTAAGATTCACTTTAATCTTTTTATTATTTCATTTTATCTTTTGTAAGAGGAGTTTTTTGGCTTATAAAAAGAGCAGCTTCTCCTTTGTAAAGGGTGGAAAGTTTTTGGGCTGGGAGGATTTTTCCCCAGAGTTAATAAAGAAATTCATTGTTGATTTTTTGGACATGTTGGGTTTTTCAGTGGTAATCTTGTGTTTTCATAATTTGTAGACTACGCCAGCATAGAAGGCTAACAATCTAGCACGTTGGGAAAGCATTTGCGGCTGCCAAGTTGCTTGTCGCCGTTAGGTTCTCAAAGGTCCGGGAGTAATGGAAAGTAGTCAGTTATACTACCATTCTTCTAGCCTCTGATTATGGAGCGGACCAGCCTGATCTCCCTTCTGCAAAACGCAAAGCCTTTCTGATTCCCCTTCTGACTCCATTTTCCCTTCTGATACTGGCACTGGCCTTTCCCTCGAGGAATGATCCTCCCTTCCCTTCCTGCCCATCAATCCGACTTATTTTCCTTTTTGCTTCCCGAGTTTCTCTAAGGCAGCCTCTTCAGATCACCCTGCCCTCAGCTGCACCTGCCTTAGAGATCTGAACTTAGGGAAACCCCCCTAGAGCTGGAGAAGAGCCAGCCTGAAGCGAGGAGAGAGAAGGTGTGGTGACATTGGCCTCTCGAGAGAGAGGTTGTCGCTGGGCCGGCGCGCCCGCGGCTTGGGATTTCGGCACCCGCACGCCAGTTTCGGGTGACAACATTCTTTTGGCGTCGTTGCCGGGGACAAAGTCCAGTTCCTGGATTTTGAAGACTATGCTTCATTGACATCTGTGGGAGATTACGTTGCAGATTATTCCTCTCACATGGAGACTCCACGAAGGGACAGATCCCTTGTCCTTTTACAGATCCCTTGTCCTTTTACAGATTTGAAGATCCGATTGGGTGTAGAGGTGAGCACACTCATCAGAAGGCTTTCAAGCTCACCTTGGCGACTCCACAAGTTTGGTATGAGGTATGATTTAACACGTCTTTTCAAATTAAGTACCGCATTGTTTGATTCATGGAAGAACCATGGGATATGTGGCACGAGGCTTACGGCCCACTGGACTTCTCGAAAGTCCATGGATTTCCTAGTGAGTGCTATGACCCTGAGATTCATGATATTCTTCCCGAATTTCATGGAAATGATGGTGTTTCAGCCACCCATCATATTGCCTCTTTCTGCAAACTGATGGCTGATGTTAATGTTCATCATGAGGATGAAATTATGATCGTTTTTGCCATAACTTTGGTAAATAATGCAAATACCTGGCTCTGTGGTTTGTTGGATAAATCCATAGATTCAGTGCCAAATTTTTTCGAGAGGTTTCTCTTCCACTGGCACGATGGGACAATAGATGAGATTGAGCAGCTTGCAAAAAAATATGATGCTCTCATCCCTAGGGTCCATCACGAACTTGAGGAAGAGATTCATGAAGAAAAAACCATGGAAGATCTGGTTGAGGAAGCAGTACAAGAAACCTTGGTTGAAGACATTACTGAAGAGATCCTGGATATGGCTGAAATAGAAGATGTGAAGCTGCCCCAAGCTTATGAACAGCCTCATGATGTAGATGAGAAGCTGCATCAGGTATATTTTGATACTAATAACATTTGTGTTGTAGATATGTCTCATGAAAGTCTTATGGATAAAAAAATCCAGTTTGATGAAGGGCTGCCCAATGCTTATCTAAGCCCTCTTTAGTGTTATCTTGATGAAGCATGCACTCCAATGTGCTATGTGATTGGAGATTTGAAAGATGACTTGTGTTTGCAGCATAAGCTTTTCTATGACAGCCATACTTTGATGGAATTTCCAGTTCAGATCTGCAACATATATGATGAGATTTTGGCTTGGGTAATGACCAAACACAAGGGAAGAGATCATATTGTTGACAAAATGATGGAATGGCTCCATTACTTGTATGCATACACTTGACAGTGTCTAGATTCATGTTAAGTTAGGTAGGTAGGAATAAAAATAAGCTCTTCCATGAGCATTTAAATTTTCAGTATATTCTTCTTTGTTGTGTAATAAAATGTGGGATGTGAATGAAGCCATCCCATCACTTTTTTTTTCAGTTTGGTTCTGCTGATACCCAGAGAAATCTGAGGTTCTCGTGTCCTCTCTCAGAGAGCACACATCCCCCATGGAGCCAGATGTTACCTCCTGATTTGACAGGGATATCCACAGGGCTTCAAGAGAGAATGATCGAGTTCAAAGGCCACCTACAAGAAGCTTCAAAGCTATTTTCTGAAATGCTAAAGAAAGGAATCAGCCCAAACACTGTAACTTTCAATACCATGATGATGCTTTAAGTTTAGAAAGTGATGCTGGTTCAATTGAAAATCAAAGAGTCCATAGCCAAAAGACATCAGGAAAAGAAGTTGCTGGTCATTACACAGAGGTATTTGACAGTGTGACAAGTTCAGATAGTGATAGTTCAGACTGTGAAATTTTGGAGGGCTGTCATATATTCGGATTTCAAAGGCTAAAATTCAGGAGTTGTCAGAGCATGTGCCTGTGCAGATAGGGTTGGCTGACCTACTGCAAATCAAAGCAAGTCTTGTGGGCACCTTTGGGTTAGAGTTTTGTTATGCTGCCATGTTGCTAAAGAATTCTGGAGTGTTGCACGGTATTTATTTGTTGATGAGAGTAGCCAAGGATATTCATAGATTGCAAGGATTAAGGAGTGCGCTGAGCAGAGAGAACCCTCGAAGAAGAAGAAATTAAGGATCAGTAGAAAACTTGAAGCTCATGCTTCACCAATGCAAGACTTCAAGATGAAGACCCTTTGGGAGCATTTTCCAGAGAATCAACCCCTAACTGTTGCATGCTGAGAATTGAACATCTGGAAGAGACACAAATGCAATAGAGAGAGGTGCTACAAAAATACATCTATCAGCATCAACTATCACCGGCTCTGAAGAAGGTATCTCACCCTCAGGAGATACACATCCAGAGTTTTCATTGAGAAGCATAGTTTGGCTATGGAGATTACCATCCTTAGTTGTTAAATGATACTCCAGCCTAGTTCTTTTGTTTCCTGTGCTTGCAATCAAATTCTTCAGCCCCCGTGCATTTGAAAACTTCAAGCCTATATTCATCTCTTCTGTGAAAATTCCTGAAATGGTAGAGAACTGCACAGAGATACGAGTGTCCCTGCTAAAGTTGATCAGCAGTAAAGTGATTCCTCTCTGGCAAAACGACCACACAGAAAGAATTGCTGGAGTCGTTAAAAGAAAGAAAGAAAAAATATTTGATATATTATACATGTATTTGCTTTACCATATCCATACTGCTGCTAAGTATGCAATCATTGAGCCACGCCGTGGGCAGAATTTACAGGTTGTTAAAGCTATCAGTCGCCAATGATGCTGAGAACACCGAGTCTTAAATTTAGTGGTCACCGAGTTCAGTTGCATGCATAGAGACTGGATTCACGTCCTCATCGCAAATTTTGGGCATCCATTTGGCATGGCTCGGCGATGCACTGACCGTAATTATTAGCCTACCCGTAAGATGGTGCTACCACCACCCAATTTCATCAACAGCAGTGGTTTTAACTATTATCATTATGTCACCTGAGTTAAAGCAACCGAGTCGTGGAATTGTGGAGTCGGGTTTTACATTCGGCAACCATCAACGTTAATCGGGGAGCTGCATGGACCAACACCTATCCACCATATGAATCGGTGGCCGATTCCATTAGCTGACAGTGGACGGAAGACTTAACGCAAATCCAGAATTCTTCATGGGTTTTTTGTGGGCATCCTCTTGTTTGACCCGATAATCTCTGAGCATGTTTGAAGGGGATTTTATGGGTGGAAACTTGGCATTTAGAAGACAGTTGTAATAGCCATCAACAAAGATCACCGAATGGATTGATATGATACAGTCATAAAGTTGCCACTTAGTCGCTCTTTTAAAAAAATCTATGGTTTATGGTATCCCGTGGAAGCAGCCACTCAAGTATAATGATTTGGTTACCCTTTATGCTTTTTAGTTGTCCACGCTTGGGTGGAATCAGTGGCTTTGTCTTAGTTAGGTAGGATTTCCTCAAATAATGGGATTTCCCCAAATGGAAAGGCACTAAAACTTTAGTTAGATTAGATTTCTTTTTGACAAAGTGATAGTTACTTTTAGTGAAGGAGAAAAAGGTGGATCTAAGATTCACTTTAATCTTTTTATTATTTCATTTTATCTTTTGTAAGAGGAGTTTTTTGGCTTATAAAAAGAGCAGCTTCTCCTTTGTAAAGGGTGGAAAGTTTTTGGGCTGGGAGGATTTTTCCCCAGAGTTAATAAAGAAATTCATTGTTGAGTTTTTGGACATGTTGGGTTTTTCAGTGGTAATCTTGTGTTTTCATAAGTTGTAGACTACGCCGGCATAGAAGGCTAACAATCTAGCACGTTGGGCAAGCATTTGCGGCTGCCAAGTTGCTTGTCGCCGTTAGGTTCTCAAAGGTCCGGGAGTAATGGAAAGTAGTCAGTTATACTACCATTCTTCTGGCCTCTGATTATGGAGCGGACCAGCCTGATCTCCCTTCTGCAAAATGCAAAGCCTTTCTGATTCCCCTTCTGACTCCATTTGCCCTTCTGATACTGGCACTGGCCTTTCCCTCGAGGAATGATCCTCCCTTCCCTTCCTGCCCATCAATCCGAATTATTTTCCTTTTTTCTTCCTGAGTTTCTCTAAGGCAGCCTCTTCAGATCACCCTGCCCTCAGCTGCACCTGCCTTAGAGATCCGAACTTAGGGAAACCCCCCTAGAGCTGGAGAAGAGCCAGCCTGAAGCGAGGAGAGAGAAGGTGTGGTGACATTGGCCTCTCTCTCGAGAGGTTGTCTCCGGGCCGGCGCGCCCGCGGCTTGGGCTTTCGGCACCCGCGTGCCAGTTTCGGGCGACAACACACACCACAGCAAAATGATGTTGTTGAGAGGAAGAACAGATCACTGAAGGAGATGGCAACATGCATGATGGAGGCCAAAAGTTTGCCACCAAAGTACTGGGCCGAAGCTATCAAATGTGCAGCCTATATCCAGAATAGGGTGCCTCACAAACATCTTGATGGTATGAATCCTTTCGAAGCATGGAGTGGGCACAAGCCAGATGTGAACCATTTCAGGATTTTTGGCTCAAGGGCTTGGGCTAGAATTCCAACATAAAAGAGAAAGGACTTGCAGCCCCAAATCCAAGAGTGTGTATTTGTTGGATACTCTAAAGATTCAAAAGGGTACAAACTGATAAATTTGAGCACAAACAAAGCCTTCATTGAAAGGTGTGTTCAGTTTCAAGAAGAACCCCTTGCAGCAGTGGAAGTTGGAGAAACCTCTTCACCACCTGAACCTTTGAAAGTAAGTGAAGAGTTTGTTGAATATGCTGATTCTGATTTTTCTGATGGATATGAGTTTATTGCAGACCCTAACATCCCTACAAGGCCAAAATGGGCAGCCAAGACACTACATGCAGCAGGAGAGCTAGCTGGGGATCCCAATGACCCAAGGAGGACTAGATCTCAATTTGAGAGTGGTCTGTGCATGAAGGATCCTATGTTTGCTGAGAAATTCTACTTGTTGGTGGAATATGATCCTCAAACATATGAAGAAGCATCAGGAGATCCAAGATGGCAAGCATCCATGAAGGAAGATTTCAACTCACTCCAGAAGAGCAACACATGGGAGCTAGTGGATCTTCCCCCAGGGAGGAAGTTAGTTCAGTGTAAGTGGGTCTACAAGACCAAATTTGCTGCTGATGGTTCACCACTGAAGTAAAAGTCTATATTGGTAGCCAAGGGCTACTCACAGGTTCATGGGATAGATTACAATGAGACCTTTTCCCTAGTGGAAAAGATGGATTCCATCAGGCTAGCCCTAGCCATTGCAGCCTCAAAGCAATGGGAGGTACATCACATGGATGTAAAATGTGCCTTCCTAAATGGAGATCTCACTGAAGAGATATATATGCATCAGCCTCAAGGTTTTTTTACTAACCCTTCTCTTGTGTGCAAGTTGAGAAAGTCGTTGTATGGGCTAAAGCAAGCCCCCAGGGCTTGGTATGCCAAGATCGATAACTTCTTGCTATCACTGAATTTTGTTCAGTGCAAATAAGATCCAAATGTATATTTGAAGTTAATTAATGGTTTATTAATGATCATTGTGTTATATGTTGATGACCTCCTCATTACAGGAAGCTCAAAGGATGAGATTGCTTCCTTAAAGGGTGCAATGAACCAAGCCTTCTCCATGATAGATTTGGGGCTCTTAAGCCAATTTTTGGGGCTTGAGATTGCTCAAACCAAAGCTGGAATCAAGGTGCACCAGTCCAATTATGCCTTGGATTTTCTGAACAAATTCAGAATGAAGGATTGCAAAACAAGCAAAACTCCTTTCCTTTCAAGAGTGAAGCTGGAAGAAGCTGATTCTTCACCTATGGTAAACAATACACTGTATAGGCAATTGATTGGATGTTTGTTGTATCTGACACATACTAGACCTGATATTTCTTATGCAATAAGTGTGGCTTCTAGATACATGGATCAGCCTCATGAGATCCACTAGAAAGCAACCAAAAATATCCTTAACTTTGTTCAGGGAACAAGGACACATGGGGTCTTCTATAAAGCAAAATCTGATCTTGATTTGATTGGATTTACTGACAGTGATTGGGCAGGTGATAGCACACAAAAAAAGTCCACATCAGGATATGTGTTCATGCTTGCAGAAGGGCCAAACATCTGGTCAAGCAAGAAACAGAGTGCCATTGCACTCTCATCTACAGAAGCAGAGTACAGAGGAGTTGTTAATGCAACAACTCAATGTTTATGGTTGCAGGGTTTACTTGGAGAGTGTGGTTTCAAATTAGAGTACTCAACTACCATATATTGTGATAACCAGAGTACCATTCAAATCTGCAAAGATCCAGTTCAGAAGCAGAGAACCAAACACATTGAGATCCATATGCACTACATCAGAGAGCTTGTGCATGATGGCACCATTCACCTACTCTTCTGTTCATCTTCAGAACAAGTAGCTGATATCTTCACCAAACCGTTTTCTGAGAATACCTTCAGCAATCTCAAATCACTGCTGGGGATTGCTGATCATGCTGTGAAGCATGCGTGAAGACAAGATTTCCAAATTTTGTTTTACAGTCCATGTTTAAGGGAGGATTTTCCCATGTGGTTTTTACCTCTTTCCTTATTTAAATGGACATGCAGTATGTAAAGGGTGACTAAGCCTTGTTGCTAGGCCCTATAATTTTCTGATATATTACTCATAAGTCAGGCTTAAGGGGGGGTGTTAGAATAATCAACCCATAGTTAGCTACCTTAGACATTAATTTAATTATTTTTGTCTTATTTGCCTAGTTCATGTGTCCCACCTTATGCAAGTTGTCAATTACCTATCCATAGTGGTCCAACTTGCCTAATTTGACCCATGTAGCGCTTGGGAAACCTCAAGGAATCAATTCTTCTTTATTCCTGGTCTCCTAGGCGCCCTTCTGCTTTTTCTGCTTTATTGCCTGCTTTTTCAGTGCTTTAAGGCAATAGGGAAAGTTTGACTAGGTGAGATGAATTAGTTTTTTGTCCTCTTCATCCTCCACTCTTTTCTCCTTGTAAAAGAATGTATGAGTTGTCATTCCATCACTCTTTATATTTCCTAAGCACTTTTTCCAATTCGTGAGCTCCATGACTGATTTGGGATCAGCTTTTTGCACCTATGGGGGATTTGCTTAATTTTAGTAAGCCTGCTTTATGCTAGATTCGAATTTATCCTCATGCATTCAAATACCTTATGTAATTATTTAATGAAGCAACCTATTATGTTACAGGGTTCGCTATTGTACACTTATTCAATACAGTTTAGTGTTCAGCTCATTATTCAGTCTCTTTTGTGAGTGATTTTGCATGTTCAATTGATAAATGTCGTGAGTAAAATTAATCTATCACTGGGTTCAATTTCAATAGCAGAAGCATGGTATTCTATAGCTGGATGAAGAATCTGAATTATTTTTTTTATTAGTCACAAAGAGCAAGTTAATTAGAAATATACAAAAAAGGGCATAAATTCCAAATTGATCAAGTAGATGATGAAGTGAGTTACATGGAACATGTCCCAATTAGGTTGCATGAACTCCCCAATAACGATGTTGTTGTATGACACGAAGGCAATGTGAATTACGTGAGACAATGGATCTCTTGGGTAGAAATCATCTGAATCTCTTACAACAGTTGTTTGTTTTGAACTGTAAGTAATTAAAAAATAAGGTCATGTCTGAGAAAAATATGAGAAGTATATTCATCTTTTAAAATGAAATAAAATTTTATTTGCTGAGATACAAGGAACGAAATACCATAATCCTTACAAATAAAGAGCATATGTACCATGACTAATGCATGCTATGCATCCATTATCAAGGAAATTCCTAGAAATAGATGCTTCCAGTGCTTGTTGATACTGGATAGTTACACTCTACCTCCAAATCCATTTCCAACAGTCTCAAGAACATTATGAACATCCACTTTAACACCATCAATTCCAGATGTAGCCATGCAGCTGTGTAACTGATCATAGAACTGGAACACATTCTATGGATTCATCATCCCAAGTCCTTGAATAGAAAGTCTATCTATTTCTAGCATATAGGAAAAACAATCAGGTGTAGATGTAGAGTACTTGAATGTAGAATTGTAGTGATCCATTTCAACTATTTCTAGCTTAACTACTCCCTAGTAACCTGTAATTGCATGCCATACATACACATACCTAATAAGAAAAAGGTACTCTTCAGCTTCAGAATTTCAATTGAACATTTTCAAACTATGCAATTTCATCTAACAACATTTTCCATAAGAGTCTGTGACTTACTTCAAACTATAATTCTCTTTGGCTATTTGAACTATATGTTGAATTCCCTTGGCTGGATCTTGTGGCCTTTTTCCTTCTTCCACATCTATCTGAAACTTATTATTCTCTTTTATGTGAGTTAAGCAGCCATAGACCCTGAATAACATAATAAAATACAAAGTATTATTCTTTTATCCATCCATTCAGAGTTATCTATCTCCAAAATTTGTGCTTCTAAAGTTCTCTTACTATTTATCAACGACCTTTCCTAGGTTTTCAACGGATTTCCAACCATCTTCAATGGTCACAAATCCTGGCGGTGCACCTCCATCTGAAAGGATGAACTATATAATTAGTTGTTAGAACCTTTCTCCACTTCCCACAGGGCATCTAAAATCCCTATAAAGCATTTATACCATACCCCCTAGATCCTAAAACATGTTGAATTGCATCCAACATGAATAATTGAATACTGGGATAGAAATTTGTATACTATATTTTTCAAAGACAGGGCAGTCAACATTAAAAAAGGAAGAGGAAATATCAACTATAAAATGAAAAATATGGACATATGAAAGTTTGGAATCTAAATATGGACTTATCTACATTGTACAAACACCATATATGGTTGTTTATCGAGACTCCTCGTCGGTTTCCACAATAGTTCCATACCAACAAGAAGAGGACGATAATGGAGGGTTTAAAACAAGTTGCAATATCGTAAGGATTTTTAAGATCATCATCGCTTAAATAAAAAGTTCAAGGAATTTTACCTCTTCAAGCATTTTTCTACTCCCTCTGCAGAAAGATCTTGGTAGAAGACATCCCATGTACACCATCCAAACCAATCAAGGATTCCTGACATTTTTCCAATCAACATATCACATGGATGAAATTCCCTAAAGAATCAATATATGCTTATATGGATACAAATTATTGATTCTATTTAGTCACATTCTTCTTATCTCTGTGAAAAAATTTCTTCAAATGAAGCTCCATATCCCTGCCATGTAAAACCTAGAGCACTTGATATCGATACATGTATTTTTTACAAAAATAAATTATAAAATGCTAGCCATTTCCTCACACAATGGAATCTTTTCAAATTGTGCAGTTTCTATAGACATTCTCATAGTTAACATTTCCCAATTAAGAGATCATGCATTCTTTTTCATTTGAGCAAACAGTTTCTGGGGAGTTTGCTGACATTTTCTGAAAATTAACATGATCTACATTTAAGTTTACTATCTTAAAATTTTCATTAACAAACTAGTATGATAAAATCACCTACGCAAAACACCATATACTCTGAACTCATCGTCCAGTTCCTGCTTTGGAAATCCAAGTTGCAAAACCAATTCCTGCTCTGGAAATCCAAGTTGAAAAAACCATTTGCATATCACAAAGATTTACAATAAAAATCCCCAACACTGCCAATTGTCAACAACAATGCAAATTGTAGTAGGAGGAAAATTCATTGGCTTTATAGGCCGTGAGGATTCAAATCCCTCTATCCCCACCCAGGTTAGGTCTCGAATGATGATACTACCCATAGGATGATACCACCCATAGGATAAGGGATACACCATACCACCCATAGGCAGCAGGATTGATACAAACCATAGGAAACCGGACCTATATATACCTTGTAGCTCCTACTTCTGATGTTCCAAAATCACACGATGTTTTGAACCTAAATCGATAATAAATGGTTCTTGTTATGACCATGGAAATGATGTAAAAAAATGTTTACACTAAAAATAAAAAATTCTTCCTAAGAGATGATATCTCGATACTTGATCAGTGCAGAACTGAAAAAACCCACAAAAACTACCAACATTGCAAAAATATCCTCCAAAAATGCCATTGCGGAAGTATCCTCCAACGCTGCCACTGATCCCTCCACAAAAACCCCTGAAAAACCCTATGCATATCTTCTAACAGTGCCTCTGCTCCCTCCATGAAAACCCATGGAAAACCTATGCATATGGCTTGTAAATCTCCTCCAACACTGCCTCTTCTCCCTCCCCTAAAACCCATGGAAAACCATATGCATATGACTTGTTTGCAATAAAAAACCCCCTCGATATTGAATTATTTATATATTATATAATATAGGCCCTTCTACCCTTAATATAAAGTCAATATATTGTTTTCAATTTTTATTTTATTTTTTAACCCCTAATATGAACGAACGTGTTATAATATCGATCTATAAGCGATGCCCCTGTGCCAATGACACCCCAGAATCCCATACTCCACCCGTTGATGCTAAGATATGGATGCATCGGTCAATGTTGCATATGATTTTGGTGCTTCACCATTACTTGTAAGAACATCACTTTTTGATTTATCATCATGATTTACATATTTATAGCAGGGATTGGCACATTTAATACATCCTAATATTGATACAATATATTTTATGCAAGGTGGGAACAATGAGTATGTTGCATCTGAGACAGGTCCGTCACAGGAAGAGCAAGAGTTATAACTACAGGTATGATTTTAATTATGCTTTTAATGATTCAACATGTATGCTTTTAATTATTTAAAATTGTCTAATTGTATCTTTATGTTTTTTTACGTAGGAACATATGTCCGATAGAGTTTCCAACCGAGTGGCCTTTCTCTTTGATGCATATTCCCATCCTTTTAGGTCATTGTCAATTTTTTCAGCCACTGGTGACCCACCTCTTCATGTCCGACATGTATATGTATATCTCACTTATCTTGAATCTCTATGTCCCCAATTGTCCCTCCATGTATAATTTTCTTTGTACATGCAAGTATCTTTTTGGTGTTCCCACCGATTTGCTGACATTGATATATATTATTTTATGGAGCTTTCTAGTGATTGAGTGGTACTTGAAGAGAACTCAATTGGGGCTGCTGGTCACCCACCTCTCCCCCTCTCCCAAGTACATGTATGTCTTTCTTTCTTTGAAAAAGTCATTGTCCCTCCATGCAGTATAGTTTTCTTTGTTCATGCAAGTATCTTTTTGTTGCACCCATTGTTTTTCTCACATGGACATATATTGTTTTATGCAACCTTCTAGTGAGCGAGTGGTGCTTCAAGAGCACCCAGTCGGGGCCACTGCTCACCTACCTCCCCCCCCTCCCTAGGTACATGTATGTCTCGCTTTATTTGAAAAATTCATTGTCCCTCCATGTAGTATAGTTTTTTGTGTACATGCAAGTATCGTTTTGGTACACCCATTGATTTGTTGACATTGACATATATTATTTTATGCATCCTTCTAGCAAGAGTGAGTGGTGCTTTAAGAGCACCCAATCAGGGTCGCTACTCACCCACCTCTCCCTCCGGCCCAGGTACATGTATGTCTCGCATTCTTTGAAAAATTCATTGTCCTTCCATGTAGTATAGTTTTATTTGTACATGCAAGTATATTTTTGGTGCACCCATTGATTTTCTGACATTGACATATATTATTTTATGCATTCTTCTAGTGAGAAAGTGGTGCTTGAAGAGCACCCAATCGGGGTCGCTGCTCACCCACCTCTCTGCGCCCCCCCCCCCCCCCCCCCCCCCNTCTCTTTCTTTGAAAAATTCAATGTAGGATGTAGATAAATTTTTAAATATTTATATAATTACTCATCTTATACAGGGTTGTACATGTATCTAATTGTTGGTAACATTAATTTTTTTCATGATGTTAGTGAGGCACTAACGGTACATGTAGTTACACCACGAGCTACCATCACTTACACACAGCCAGTAAGTAAAAATGTTTTATTGGCTTGGAATTTGAAAAAATGTACATAGAAATTTGTATTTGTTTTTATAGCTTGGTAAACTAACTTACAAATTTTGGTTTGTGTGCAGTATCCGAAAATGAGATATGATCCTCTTGTTCAGCGCTGGGGAACACCATCAAGCAGTCGAAAAAGAAAGATAGACTTCTCAAAATCCACTAACAATGTTATTGAAAGGGGACATAAATATAATTCATGTATCCATGGGAAGATAAATAGAATTCATGTATGAGGGGAATACACACAGATGTACATTATGATCCACTATTTTGTATTATGGCCATGGCATGCCATTTTTGAAAAAATTATATATACATATAATATAAAGTAAGGTTCAAATTTATATATATATGGTTGAATTGATATGGGAACATGATATTTATTATATTCCTTTAAGATATGTTTAACTATGTATTTAATTATGTGTTTAATTAAAATGATACTAGAATATTAAAGGCACTTGACCACTTAAATGAAAAAAATCCCTTGCACTTGCTCCTAATAAAAAAAAAATGAACATCCCTTTATGATATTAGACCTAATCATGACATATCTGAATAACTATTTGAAGATCTCCAATACTCCAAGGAAGCATGTATGACTCATGCAAGCATCCAACTAAGATCAACCATTAAGTAAGGCACCTCTAATATGTAAATATGTCACATACCATCCAAGGGTAATCATACACCATGTACCCCAAGTCTCATGAAGCACCCCTAAACATGGTGTAAAAACTTTTCTAGTAACTTCGAAAGCTAATACACCCCCTTACAAGGAAAGTGTTTTCACCAATACAAGCTAGATCCCATTACAAATCCACTAGACCTACCATCTAGTTAGATCACAACATCTCAAACCTCCAAGAATGTTGACAACCTATGAATATGAAGGAACATAACTATACATCATCAACAACTTTCCAAAATCCATCATCCCTCAAGTCAACACCATGGGAGAAAATCTCTAGACACCACATCATAATTTTTTCAGGACATCCTACAAAGATAATCACATCTCCATACAAGACCAAGACAAATGAATTGTATCTATGAATATCACAAATATAGAAAACTTCAGAAATCCATCCGTAATGAAATAACAAGATCATGGTACAATCAACAACCCATGTAGGGATATCATCAACTTTTTAACATCATAACCTCTCTCACACACCTTAAAACATTTGAAAATCGACCCACTAACCCAAGTTAGGTCAATTATATCTTTCTAAGATAATTTTCAAGAAGGAGTATCATCAAGGTCAATTCCCTCCACCTAAGAAATTCCAACAACCTTATCCCTATGGTAAAAAACACTCTCATCATTTTCAAGCCTAGAATCAATCTAGACTCGAAAGTTCCTCTATAGGTTCTTAGCCTATCTTCATGGCATCTCACCATGCATTCTCTACATTTTCCTCCACAAAAATGAGATGTCCCATCTTTCCTCTCAATGGAATGTACAAGTGCCACTTGATCAACAAGAAACCTGTAAATACCATCCTCTCTCAAAAACCTACAATCATTGATGGTGGAATATTTTCCTTTGAATGAAACTTTATACTATACATATATCATAGAAGGAATCCTCTCAAAACATTCTTATTCAAACTAGGAACAAGTATAACATCACTCAAATAAAGAACAACACCTAAGGAATTTGGAAGGAAATGGAACCAACTCATCACATGTGATAAGTAGCATCATCTCCAAGATCCACACTCATACCTCCCTCTTGCTCTTGAAACATGTTGAATAATTACCTATCGTATGTCATAGGTCTTAACCATCCAATGTCCACATACCATCCAAGTCTAGACACAATCTTAAAATATAAGCAAGACACCATATTCATTTCCATGTTAAAAAATCAACAATATGAAGAAGAAAGAACATTTTTTAGGTTCCAAGACCTTCTCCCAAGAAACTTAGGGTATCACACCCAACAATATCAACAAATTCAAGCAACTGACCTAAGTACACAACAATTGAAATACAAAAACCCCTTTTCACCTATAGATTGATCCCAATCAAAAAAAACTATGATGCCATGTAGAAACGTTTTGGACTAGGGAAAATTAATGAGACCGGGAAAAACCCTAGTTTATGAAATCAATGCACAATGTAGTCATCGGGACATGCAAACATGGCGGAGAGGGACCCCTATATGTAGTCGCATTCCAAGAGACCAAAGGAGTCGACGGTTCGTCGATCCAACCTCTGGTTGTTGATTTATATCGAGTTGAAAGTCGCCTCAAATTGTGGTTCAAGGAAACTTGGTGACTTTCGGTCCTAGAGTGAAAAACCAAAAAGAGCCGCATAATTGCATTTTATTGGCTCCTACAAGTGTTTATGGGAAAGGCCGATATGGTAACACTACAAATAGTCACATGGTGGAGTTTTTTATAGAGTTGACACACATTGCAAAAGTTGCATTCAAGGAAATTGAGTAAAACCCTAGTTTATGAAATCAATGCACAATGTAGTCACTAGGCCATGTAAACACAATGGAGAGGGAACCCTAGATGTAGTCTCATTTCATTATACCAATGGATTCAACGGTTCATCAATCCGACCTCCAGTTGTCGATTTATGTCGAGTTGAAAGTCGCCTCAAAATGTGGTTCATGGACACTTGGTGACTTTCAGTCGTGTAGCGAAAAACCAAATGGAACAACATAATTGCATTTCATTGGCTCTTGCAGGTGTGTATGGGAAAGTACAATATGGGAACACTACCAATAGTTGCATGATGGGGTTTTTTGTAGAGTTGACCCACCAATGCAAGAGTTGCATTCAAGGAAACAGAAAAAAACCCTAGTTTTTGAATTCAATGCATAATGTAGTAATTGGGACATAAAAACACAGTGGAGAGGCCCCCCTATATGTAGTCACAGTAATATAAAAAAATTCATTAAAAGTAAATTGCAACAACTAGAGAGCATGCTATTTTCCTAATTCTATTTGGTGGTGTCTAAAGACACCGGTAGTTCTTGGTGCCTCCAATGTTCCATAGATCATGTTTGTATCCTAGGCACATGAAAGGCTAAACATTAGTAATCTCATCAAAAAATAAAGAGAACCCAATGAAATTGTGCAAACATTATTTATATATAACTCACCTGAGGGTGTAGGATCATGTTTATACTATCCAATATCTCATGAATAGTAGGATTTCTGTGAATGGTATTCGTCACTCATAGGTTAGTACATCGGGAATAAACTAAAGGCTAACTCATTGAAATTGTGCTTCAACGTGCACTTTAAAGTTTAAATAAAACACCTGACGGTCTAGCCACACTAGACAATCTAGTAAAACCTGATAATGCACTCACTCGAGTGGGCCATATGGATCATCTCTGTTGCCGATGGTGTCCATCAATTTCTCATGCTCTAAATGAGGTAACAAGTATCGCACATGTCACCTATTTTTTTCAAAATTGTGTGTAGCTTGATGTTTATACCAACTAACAGGTTGGTGAAGTGGTATACAATAGCTCATGGTCTATAATCCTAATATACATACCCACCCTTCCTTTTCTGTTGTGTTTCTAGTGTCAAGTACTCCCCTTTTATAACCATCGAGGAAGTTGGTAATTCAATATTTTCATCATCTATAACAAGTTTGAAAATGGTTTGTTTCCCCTCTAAGAAATGCGCCAACCAATAATCAGAACCCCATTCATTATTTTTTGGGGAAATCACTACATATATCTGACCTGTGAAAGGAAATAGGTTGAGTTAAGAATACATTTATTAAAAAATGTCTGGCATGTAACATAAATAAAATTCCTTTAAATGTAAAGGCTTGTAGTGATTTAGGTACTACAAATTTTTTTTTTTGTACCTTCTTGTATGAGATCCGATATGTGATCATAGTCTATAGAAATATATGTCTGATCATAATCCAAATGGTATGTTTCATTAAACCCCTTAAAGTCGGTAATAAGTGTCACTCGATCCCATGTATCAACCGTATCTGTATACTCACAATCATCCCACTCATCAATGTTATAGGAACCGCAAAAGAAAGCCTTCAATCTTGTCCAAATTTGTAGGGTTGAGTTGTCTGAGATTCTAATTGAATGAAACTTCCAAGTTCCATGCACTATGTTCACCCTATGTGTATTGGATTGGTCCACATTTTTCACCTCCCAGAATATTCTTCGCACTAGGTTTTTCCTTATTGCTTGTTCTCCCATCACAGATGCACACCATTTCACTATAGATGCAGTGTCTCGAAGGAGAGCACATGTAAAATTCATCTCTTCCATTCTAAGGGATTTTGGTTGTGGAGCCTGATATTCCAAATCTAGAGATGATTGTTGATCAGCTGTAATGTACACACATCCTAGTCGAGGAGTGCAGGGGGATGTGTGTTGGCCAACAATTCTGCGGACCAATGGTATTGGGTAACCCATAGTATTTCCCCTATAAAAATAAAGCCTTGTAATACAACTATGCATTGTATTGTAGCATTGTAAACAATCTATGTGATTGTGTGAGAGATATTGTGAGAGCGTGAAGAGGAAGTGCAGTGGGTTTGCTGCAGATTGCAAGGCCTTCATCTTGCTGGACAATATAATAAGAGGACTATCAATTTCTGTTTGGACGTAGCCCACCTTTGGGGTGAACCATGTTATATCCATGTCTCTCTTGTAATGTGTTGAATGTGTTTTGCGTCCTGTTTAATGATTTAATTGTATAACTGTTATTGCTCTATGGTGTTGTTTTCTAACAAGGAAAATTTTTATGCATGCACCAGTGCCATAGTGCTCTCCTTTTCCATGATGAGTTTCAAAGTAGTTCCGCATATGTAGCACCTTGTATTTTATGTGCAACAAACACAACCATTGAAATACACGTGAATTCTTGAACTGTCTAGCACAACCATATAACCAAATCAAATGACAACAAAATGGTATATCCATAGCTATCAAATGATCATAGAACAATTTAAAGAAATGTTGCACGTAATAGATGTCATGGGTCTGGTCGTCACTTATTTAGAAGTGGATTTCTTTCAATATCACATGTTTCTCTTCATTTCTATCTGGCCCATGTTGATAAGTGATATGGACCATTATGCTCACCTGCAATGAGTGATAGTATTGCCTTTGTATTTCATTTTTTAGTTGTAGGGTGTAATTCTCTGAAAATTCAACCACTGATAGTATTGTTCCGAGAGGGAAGGTGTCTCAGCATATTTTGAATTGGTCATATTTCCACCATGCCATATCGACATATTGAATGTACTGTTGGATATTTCTACAGAACTCTAAAATAAATTCACATACTTGCACCTGGTGGGAAACAAAATAAACAATGTTATAAAATAACATAAAAATATTTACATGAATATTAATTTAAGTTAATAAACAATGTTATAAAACAACATAAACAATATAGTCATTTAAATGAATATTATTCATGTACATTGTCGCCTGTGAAGTCACCAATTTAATCTTCCTGCTTTCTTTCCCATCATGTAGCTGATATGTCTCACACTGATAGTTCTTCCTCTCGAGAATTGTATTCCCGAATGGTTGATCTTCAGTCTCATGGATGCAATGAGACCATAATGATAACCCACCACATTTGTTGCAAGAACCCTCTACACATTGTTTTAAGTAATATGTCTACCCATCTTTCCTCAGACACATTATGCTATGGATGTGTTAGAATAATCCGTCGGGATTATTGTAAATAAATAATAAATAGGAATATGAATAGATGCATAGGAAGATGAAATGGTTGGTTCTCAACCGCCACATTGTAATGTATAAATATTTGCATTTGGCTATGTAATACAATGAATCAGGAGTTATTACCAACAAGTGGTATCAGAGCCTGGCTGCCTGCCTGCCATAACTCCTGCCTGTTGCCAGTCTACCCATTCCTGGCATTCTGCTTGCCAGTCCATTGCCAGACTGCTCCTTTAGTCTGCCAGTCAAGTCACATGCATTGTATGCCTTACAATTCCTTCATGATTGAGATTGTGTGCTGGAAACCCTAATCCAGACGCGTTTTGTATGTGTATTATTCTGCATAGCTTGTTCTTTGGTGTTGTGTTGGAGACTCACGCATATCCTAAGTGAGGAGTCTATACATTGTGTTGTATATGCCACTTAATGTTTATTAGGGTTTCCTTTCACGCCCCCTTGTCTTAGAACCAGAGTTTGGAGCTTCGACGATCTTTGGGCTCTGGATGTTGCTACAGCAGCATAGAAGCAGTATTATTATTATTACTGCGTTGATATCCTGCAAGCGGGGCCGAGGTCATGATATCTTGCTATTTTTGTGAGAGATGGTATCACAATAGTTGTTGTGTTAATTGGCGTCGATCAAACCAGAGATACTGCGGAAATGAATAAGTTCATCCCACGTGAAAATGGTGAAAGTTGTGCGCTGAGTGTTCAATGGACGTTTTGCCTACTGCGCACTATTGGAGACTTGCTATGTGGATTAAGATGTGGCAGGCTTTGAATTCACGAAACCTATTCTTGAGTTCTAGTACTCTGTCCCAGTAATGTTCCTGGAGAAGGTTGTGGAATGTGACTATTGTTGCCGGTGCATAAACCCTAATTTTGCCCTAGTTTTATGTGCGGGAAGTTTAATGTAATGTAGAGGAAGACCTGGGTCTTTGGCCAAGTACTCACCATATTAATCATTTCATGCGACTGATTATATAAGACTCCGTCACCATAACGAATTTGACTATCCACATTCCCTGCACCTTCCAAATGAACCATTGCATTCGACATAATCTATATCCAAAATACTTATAAATATCCAACGAACATTGCAAAGAACGCAAATATTCAATCAACTTTGTACAAAGCGCTGAATCTCAAAGGCTTTCATTTTTATCGCTCCGACACATGATGGCAATGAACAGAAGAAGCCAAGAAGCCAAGCATACAGAAATGAGGGTCTTGGATCGAACCCACGACCATACTAGGGATTTGATGCTTGCGTGAAGGAGAATCGATGCTTTCATCTGCGTGGAGAAGAGACTGTTGAAGATTAAAGACTGATGACGGTAAATACTACTGATTGATATATATATACATATATATATTGCGACTAGTGATTGCGTTGAAGACTGATGACGTTAAATACTATTGATTGATATATATATATATACATATATATTGCGATTGGTGATTGTGTTGAAGACTGATGATGGTAAATACTGTTGATTGATATATATTGATATATATTGCTGCGACCCATATTTTGTGAAACGTGAGCTGCAATCCATTCCTGGTATATTGTGCATATTACTGAGATATTGTGCATACTCACTGAGTCTAAACGTGAGTCAGTCACAAGAATATTTCCAGTATTCAACTATGGGGAGGTAAAATGCTTTGTATTCTGCATTGAAATTATTCATTGGGAAATACATAAACCCTAATTTCTATGCATGAAGTTTAAGTGAAAAGTCTGCAAATATTTTCATTTGCATTGTTTGAAAGAGGACTATGACTTATGTATATGAGATACTGAAGACCTGCGTGGAGTAGTATGTGTATCTTATTGTTTGAAGCCGAAACAATAATTTGTTTTGTGAGCTGCCTCCACCATTTTTGAGCTGCGTGGAGTACTTCTGTTGAGTTTTTTGTTGAAGAATAATGTATGCTGGAGAGTGCTGCAACTTTTTGCTGTGTATTTACTGTTGAAGACTGATATATTGTATGCTGCATATTTGAAGACCGATCTCAGAGACTGAATACTGAGACTGATATATTGCATAGAGATACTGAGTCTGTTATATTGCTAGTGACTGCTAGTGACTGATATATTTTGTATTGACTGATATATATGCTATAAACTTGCATTGCATTCACCTTGGCAGAGACTGTAGACCTGCAAGGTTTTGTTTTTCTCTATTATCTCATTATCTTTGTCATATTAAGTTCATTACATTAACAGTTGTAAAAATGCAATCTATAGCATCTATTGTTGGTGATGTCCTCACAGGCAAGGAAACATATCCAAAATGGTCTAGAAAGATCAAGAAATCAAGTGAGCCTGTTGAAGAATCCCTTGACTTTGTTCAGAAAACAAAGAATTGGTTCAAAGACCCTTCCAAGGGAGATTGCAGCAAGAGAGGACGAGGAAGAAGAAATTTCAAAGGTAGAGGGGGCAGAAGCAAAAGATCAGATTTGTAGTGCAAGCGTTGCGGAAAGACTGGGCACACATCAGATCAGTGTTGGGCGTCGTGGGACTCCATCAAAGACAAGCACAACCAGAAGAAAGATGACCAAAATGCTAGTAAATCTTCTGATTCTTATATTGTTGCACATTGTAATCTTAGATTTAATGAAATGACTTCTCTCTCATCTTATAAAGATTGTTGGCTGCTTGATACTGGTGCAACATCACACATGACATTTAGAAAAGACTATTTTGAAGAACTAAATGAAACAATATATGGCATAGTTTACTTTGCAGATAAGTCTAGTATTAAACCAAAGGGAATGGGCACCATTCGACTGAAGATGCCTGGATTCCCTGATTTCTTGTTGAAGAACGTTCTCTATCTTCCAGAGTTGCAGAGAAGCCTGCTATCCTTGGTGGAGATTCGACAGCAAGGCCATTCCATCCACATGTTTGATGGAATAGTTGAAATAAGAAATTCCTCTGACAACCAAGTCATCATGACTGGATACGAAGATGGAAAGCTGCTGAAGCTCAAGGGTTCATCCGCAAGATTTCAGAACTATGCCTACCTCTCTCAGCATGGAGAAGGTAATATGTCATCTAGCTCATTGTGGCATGCAAGATTTGGTCATCTAAATTATAACAGTCTTCGTTTGTTGAGAAATAATGGTGTATTTGGCTTTCCCACCATTACTAAAGAGAAGAATAAATGTGATGCATGTATATTAGGGAAACATAGTAAGCTGCCATTCCATGAATCTAATTTTAGAGCAAGTAGGAAATTATAACTAGTGCATTCTGATTTATGTGACCCAATGCCAACTCCTTCAGCAAATGGGAATAAGTATTTTATGACATTTGTTGATGACTACTCACGAATGTGCTGGATTTATTGTTTAGAGACAAAGTCAGAAGCATTTCAAAAATTCAAAGGCTTTCATGCATTGATTGAAAAACAAGCACAATAAAAAATTGGTACACTTCGTACTGATAATGGAAAAGAATACACTTCAAATGCTTTTGAAAATTATCT